>LUCM01007572.1:111640-137915 GCA_008360955.1 Fasciolopsis buskii
ACTCTACTGGAATCCTGAATTCGTGTTTCACTCACACAGCAGACATCAATCGAAAGTGAGTCCACTGTCAGAGCTAAACAACCCTGTTGGCTAGCCTGCATTAAAGTGCGCACATTGAAGGAACCGAGATTCAGAGGCTGACGAGGCTTGAGAAAATGTGAGCTAACAGATTGAAAACCATCTGCTACACTACTTGACAAAGAACCGTTGCGAGTACCGGGCGTGTGATCAGTGGGTACACTATAGGTAGGCAGAAGGGGCAAAGAGTTTGGTTAGAGACAGAAGAGGCAGGTTGAATAAAAGAGGGAATTCTGAGCAGTAGCATATTTATCACTACCCATCCCGCTCGATGCAATGGGCAGCGCGGTTCTAATTATCCTGCGCGACGACCGATGCAGTGTGGAATTATGTGTAAGCGCGTAACTCATGGGTTTGATGGACGGGTGCTGCTAGGGAGTCCCGCCACTAAGCAGAACGGTTGGGGTTCTCGAAAAAAAGCCTTTGGTTCTGAAAAGAACCTGACCGCAAGGCAGCGGGGAATAATCGATTGATAATAGGTCTGATGTGGATACGTGCCTAGGCCATGGCGGGTGTAGGCCAAATGTTCAGGTCACATTTCACTGCTCCTTTGGCCGTTAGTGCATATCGGTGGCATCTGTGTGGAGGATCAACAATACGCGTAAGGCCAAGGGTTAGCTTTCATTTTGGTCATTTCTGTCTGACTTTTCCGTAGCAAATGAAGAACTTTGATTCAAAGACATTTTGGAATTGCCATGCAATTGGATATCACTGACAGTCATTGCGATTTTCAGTGCTTCCTTTCGCTGATAGGATTGCTCGCTTTTGGGGTCAGTAATTGTGGTTGGTCAGCCGTTGGGCAATTTGTTCATAACCTGCTGCATCGTGGGGTCGTGTTGCTGACTGAGCTAAGTGCAACTGATAAATTGCATGTAAGGGCATGACATACTTGATTGAACTCAACATCAAAACTAGTTGCTGAAATTAACAAGTCGCCGTCTGGTTTACTTTGAGCTTCGAGGGCTATCGGAGAGAACAACTCGTCAACGCGTCCGAAGCCGATGTATTTCATGACGAACTGATGACAGAGTATCATAGTAGTCCAACCCTGCAGTCCATTTTTCGCATGAAAAAGGAGGCTCATTTTGGACGAGAAAATAACTATTAACAGTTTATTTTATATGCGTACTGTTAACCGCCGACCCCGCAGCATTTTGTAGAACTCCCCAACTGCAAAGGTTAACGCCAATCCTTTTTACCTGGATATTCTTCTGTTAGCCGTGGGTAATGTATGTGACACTGAACCTACAGCTCTATGTAACAGGATTCCATCCTTCTCATAGTCGGTTGTAATAACGATGGAAAGCTGAGGATTGTATCTTTTAGTGAAATCGGACATAAGGACATTTTTTGTATTTTCCAGCCCATTTTGACGACCAGCCACATGATATTTCTTTTATGTAGATTCTTTTAAGCAGCATTTCACGATTCTACTTGATGCAATGTTGTTCTAGTGATTCGCTTTCCCTAAGAAAAAGGACCGAAATGTTGCTTTTCGGATCCGGGCTTTGACTATCCTCGTTTCAGTTCACTTAAGTTTGGACAACCATTAACCTAGGATCAACGTGGTCTAATTGTTGCTACCTCATAGCATCATCTGCTTAAATAGAAAAAGAATGGGTAATAGTGAAATTCGAATGCAAAATAGTAAGCTGAAGAACTGTACAAAAGAAGAAAGGTTTCGGATTCAAAATGCCTTGGTCTGCGGCACTGAGCCATGCCACCTAGTGTTTATTCGGGGGATCTTGCGGACCTCAATCCGGTAGTCTAACTGCGCCTGTATGATCCAGTCCACTGGTTAGAACTCCTGCTTTTTATTCATGTAACAGGCAAGTACGTTCTGTGGACGAGCAAAGCAATGGTTCAACATATATATAGTACCGCTGATTCTGCCTGTTATATAAGATAGACCTATGGATCCAGCAGAGCGCTAACACCTACCTCTGAGTCGAAAATTGTTTTCGCTACATATCCTACCTTATCTCGCGAAGACAACGATATTCAAACACCAAAAGTGTTCGCATATATTGACGCTCATCAGTCGCGTGTCTTCTGGGCCGACAGCAAAAGGACTTACTGATGCTTTGCCCAGTGAACTCAAACGTCGTCGATGAGACATGAATACTCACACGACCCAACAATGCCACCAAATGAAGAATCTCAACCTAGAAGATCTCATTCTGTATCACGGAAACACTTACATTGGATTCGACCACCGGAGAGGTTATAAAACTAATGGAAGTAAGAAATTGTCCGCTTAATACTTGTCCCCGACAAGAACAAGGGATCGACTTGAAAATAGTCTGCAAGGAGAAATTTGGTGCTATCGAAGGGTGCAAAACACACATCAAAGCTGCCTACACTATCGTTCAGACGACCGAGAAAGAGTGCAAAGATACTTGATATTCACTCAGTAACACAACCTCGTCCGTGTATTCCAAGTCAGACAAATTCCTGTCTGACAAAATATGGATGCTGCTATCGTCGGCACATGATGAAGGGCTACTCCATAGACCATCATAGTGACAAAGTTAAAAAGGAATCTGTGGGAGGGCAACCCTGACGAACACCAGTTTTTGTGGTGAATTTTGGGTGAAACACTGCCGCAAGTACGAGAATGGCTGGTGCTATTGCGTAAGAAAGACAAATGAAGGTTGAAACAAATTTATTTGGTCTGCCCTTTAGTGAGAGGTAGCACAAAAGAACCGGACCATTGACCTGAGCTGGCGCCTCGAGGCACGACAAGAATAGTAGAAATCGTGAGTTATATTATAGAGTCTGTTGCGAGAGGTAGAAAAGTCTGGTCGGATGCAACCTCGTCTCACAGGAAACGGAGCTTGATTCTCACCCATACACCTTTAGCGAGCACCAGATAAATCGGCAAAGAATAATCGATAATGAGCGTTGGCATGCAATCATTTTGCCAAACTCGATCATCTCAGGGCAGAGGCTAACATGGTATTTGATACGGGAGTCGCTGGTCGCCGGTTGACGGTCAGGGAACGCCATACAATTCCGGTGGTTAGCCGTGAATAAAGTAAACTCAGGCCCACCGAATTAGCGCCGTGAAAAAGCAACGGCAAATTCGAGGGTGGTGTGTGGGTTCGCCTGGGAAGCCATCTCCATAGAAAATATTGCAGCAGCCTGTTGCGCTGGTGCCTTGGCTAAGTGTCGAGTGACGCTACAACTCAAGAAAAGGCCATTGCACGCCTTTCATGTACCAACATACTGGACACAGGTTTTTCGCAGAATAGTTGTATGAAACTTGATACTGCCACCGGCTCGTCTGGGGTGATTCTGTATGCTTACGGCAAAAAGAGCAGGTGCACAGAGTTTTAAAAAGAAGGTTTTGGGGCCATAACTCTTCCCCCCTCTTCGAATTAATCGGCCTATTCTGGATCGGGTGACCGTAGTAACTACCAGACAGCCCACAATGCAATTCAATCTATAATATGAACTTCTGGTCGTCAGTTGAACGTTCGGGTTCTTTTTATCGCCTACGAAAGCAAAATGCTACCGTACTATCAACTGTCCCGTTGCTCTATCTTATTGCGTTGTTATTCCTCCTCTTCGACATCTTCATTACTCCTGTCTATTTTTCTCACCTTCTCGGACTACCATAGACCCATGAATATTATTATGGTCACACGGAAATAATGTTGTTCTGTATATCACGGTTTTCAACCCAGATGACATGGAAATCTCACCGAACTTACTTCCGTCAGCTGACGCACTTCTTCGTCCTCGGTGCCCTCTAACCACATTCAACGTGCGAATACTGATGCTTATAGATAACAAGAGTGTTCAGCCCATGGATTGAAGACCCTACCCATTGAGGTGTGTTATATCCAAGACTCTAGCTCTGTTATCCAACTGGAATCCCCATCTAGCCCTTCCGTGAATTTTCATCTGTGATTTTCTGGAGATCCTGAGGCTGTGGCTCTTGGTATTGCTGGCATTGATGTGGCTCTCAGTGAGAGGGGTGAGGCTTCACTACTTGCCTGGATCACAGTAAGATGGTTGGCTATGCGCAATGAGACTTAGAAGTCCATGTAAAGTAAATGAACCTCACTCTGATAGATGCAACTAGTTTGTTGTCTCGGCGCACGCGCCAAGACGAGCAGCGGCAGACGTAATTAGTGAAAATTTATATCGAAAGTGACATCCTTATGCAGAACAAGGCTGGGTGACATCGTGATTTTAGCAGGAGATAAGTGCTAAAGTAGGTCAGTTGTCCTTGAGTGCGGCGCATTCAGGAAACTCTTTTGATGTCTAGATTTATGGTCGTTCTGAACACATGGACTGTTTTGTTTGGCTTTGTACTCAACAGCCGCCAACTGTTTCTCACAAGTAAGAGCTTAAATGTTCCAATCGCCAATACGCCACCTGGGGTCCACCCTCTTTTCAAGTCGGCGATGGACCCAAATCGACAAACTTGCTATTAGCTACAAATGGCAAGATTGTCCAACAAGACTACCGGCCGTATTGGAGCACATCACTCGACTCTGATCACACGTTATGTATTAAGTTATCGGTGTTTTGGTGGGACAGCTTGAAAGCACACACGCCGCTCAATTGCAGATTGCGGCAAACCTAATGATCCAACGGCCCATCAAACTTTCGAAGCGACAATCGGCTGAAAAATGCTAGGATCGAACCACTCAAACAAACAAATGAGCACTGTCGCTCTATTCAAAGAATGCCCTTGCATTCTGTTAGCTTGGTGACTTCTGGCATTACCCGACCCGTCGCGTCATGAAACTATGGATTTCTGTAGAGTCTCTGCATCTTATTAATGCACGCCAGTCCATCCTGGCTGGTAGCGAGTATAATGAAAACAACAGGCTCGTAAGAAGACGTGAACTACATGCAGCGTTGCGCAGAGGTCGCAAGATCTGGTGGTCTCAACGAGCTTTGGAGATGGAGCATGCTTTCGCTAAGGGAAAGTCCCACAAATTAGTTATACCTCATAGCCGGTAAAGGAAGCTTAAGTGTGAGCAAAGCGATTTATGAAGACTTGAACGTTATGCCTTCGCACAACTGAAAGCGCCGGTACTGCATCCCTTGGCTTGAGGCTTAGCTAAGCAAATTTGACCTCAGCGTCAGCACCTCTTGTATCTATTCAGACAAGTGGTCCGGTGGCCTGTTACAGTGGACCCAACACTGAATGATTTATTGTATTGGCTTTTGGCGTTAACTAGGTCTCCAGGACAGAGTTGGGTAAAAAGCGTAGCAAATGAGGAACATTTGAAATTCACGGAGAGGTGGTGCATGAAAATCAGTTATGATCATACTCCGATGGGTAAGCAATTCGAGCAAGTAGGCAAAGCAGTGAAGTTCCTATATTTATTTATGCAAGGGGGCATGGAGCGTAAGGTGGAACGCGTCTTGATATGAGGACGACATTTAGAAAGGTCACTGTGTAAGGGATGGGACGGATCAGAAAGAATTTTATGCGAAGATTTTTCGCATACGGACAGATGCAGGTCACATGGTTTGATGCAGAGTTCTTTCAGTGGTAAGATACACCAGAGATAATTGGAAAACCACGAGGAATGAAACCCGAGGAGTAGGACGTCATAAAGTGCCGGACTTCGGTGGAATTTCCTCAGCTCTGTTTAAAGATGGGGGAATGTAAATGGCCAGATAGCTGAAAGTTTTGTTTTCAAAGGTCTGGTACGCCGAGAAAGTCCCCTCCTCGTTAGGGGAAGTTGATCGCTGTCACCATCGTTAAAAAGAGCTCGCACGGTGACTGTGTTAGCCATAGGGGTATTTGATTAATCACGATAACGACAAAGCTGCTTTCTTCCGTCATTCTTCGCAGGCTGTACAACACATTTCAAGGGCAAACTCGTCAGGAACAGGATGAGTTTTGCAATGATCGTGGATGCGTCGACCAAATATTCACCCTCCGACAGATGTTAGAGTACCGGTTTACTTTCCAAAGCCCAACAATCATCGCCTTCTTGGACATTCGCGCGGCCAGTGACTCTGTTGACAGGTCTGCATTCTGGCACTGTTTGTTGACAAATGGAATGCCTGAGAAGTATGTGTCTGTCCTCAAAATGTTGTAGCGTCACATCTCAGGTCGAGTTAGGGCCTATGGCCAGCTTTTGCCACCCTTTGTCGCCTCTAGTGGAGTACAGCGAGACTACCCTATATCTCCACTTCTTATCAACTTTGTCATAGGGATGTTCTGTAGAACGGTTTATCTGGTCTTTTAGACGGTGGATTAGAACTCCTCCCAGAGGACGGTTTTCGAATTAGAGTACGCCGATGATATCGCCTTGTCGAGTGACAATGCACAGGTAACTCAATACGCGTTAGGCCACTTGGCGATCGAGGTCTCTATGTACGGTATGTGGGTTGCACCTTCAAAAGGCAAAGATACTTCTTCAAGAACTGCAGGAACCTGTGCCTCCACTCACTCTTTGTAGTGGTTGAAGTAGTCAATAGCTTCAAGTATCTCGGGAGTTTGGCCACATCTGGCAGAGGTGTTGGGGAGAAGATCTCGCTAAGAATCGCGAAAGCCAGAGCAACTTTCGCGAACCTACGACACTTGCGGCATTGCCATGACACTCGGGAACAGTATGCAGTGCCACAGTTTCTGGTTGGTGTCAAAGTGCTTAGAATCATTGTTGGTTGGAGACGCCGAGACATGTGACTCAGAACCGCGGTCAGTGGCACGATTGCTGTATGGCCTGTCTGTGGAACTCGTCCCACTTATAAGCACTGAAAACATCACAAAATGTTTATGTAAACAACACAAAATCATTTCGTTTATAAGGTTTTATTTCCCCCTCTTGTTTGTCCCTCTTCTGTGAAATGTCATCTACATGTTGTTGTATTCACACCGTTTGTTTTCAAGCCGGTGCACACACTAAAAATCTACTACATTTTTTTGTAAATCGATAGAATCACTGGTCCACGCCAGTTCTTAGGATTCCCTTCTGTTCCCCCAATTTGATTCCAGCAGTTTTGTCAAATCAGATGTTACCAACTCGCCACCATCCTTTAAGGTAGGATGGCGACAGCCCGTCTGGTCCAGCTACTTTATACCTATTCAGAAAACCTGTCTTCTTGATCCCCATTTTGGCTGGGCGGCTGATGTCCACCTCCATTTATTCCCTCAAACATAACTAGAAGATCTATTTTAACTTTGAACCAACTAAACTGTTCTCTAAAGTGTTCTGTTCAACGCCTTAGCCAACGAACCTAAGAGTGAGTCAGTGTAATCGTTCATAATACGTCTAGGGGAGTTGCTTAAACTCTGATTCCAAGGCAACGGTAGGCGAAGTACGAAGCACACGGCTGTGTGCTCACCGGGGTCCTTGATGAATGGGTCTACTGGACACCCATGATGTCTACCTCCCTCCTAACTGAACAGTCCGTCACCGGACCCAAGGGAGTTAGGTGATCTTCAGATTGTCCTGCTGTCTCGTAGTTTAAACCATATGGTTAAAGCCTCGGAGCAGTATTTCCCAAGTCGATCTTCTACGTCGGTTTAGGCAACCGGCCAGTATAAAGCCAGCAGAAAACTCATAGATCCCGTTGGATGGCCAGTGAAGTGAAGGTGAACAACAGAAGAACTAGCACATGTTGCGAAGTTTACACATTGTTTCTTTACCCTTTTTTGCCTATTATTTCCACCCACCTCTACGTGACTTCTTTTACTCCACGGAAGGACTTTTTCTCCTACTTAAACGTAGTCGTAGCAACTGCTTGTGCGCACTGCGATTTTTGAGTGTGCCCTTTCGGGACTGAAAATACCTCCTGTGCCGACCATTGCGGAAAAAGTAAATTGCAACTTTTCCAGCAGTGCTCATGCAGCAAAATGCTACCCACTTAAGTTCTGTATCGATCTTGTCGTGGGCGAAAAACCGTCCCCCAAGGGGTTCAAATGAAACATTACGAGAACTATTCGGAGCCAGTTTGTAATCGCCAACGGAAAACATTTGGGGACCATTTTTCCGATTCCCTGGAAAGAAGTTCGAGGAAGATTTTTGGGCGAGTCCTGTTGTGAGTTCTGAAAGTGTGAACGAACATGCTGCACTAAATAAGTAGTGAATGAACATTCGTCCTTTTCGGGAGACCACCGTTGGTCATCCGTGCGGCTGAATTTACATATATGCCTAAAATCAATATATGGAGACTAATCAGTGATAATTTGCCATAGATTTAGAGAGGTTAACCACTGCAACATGGCAGTAATGCTGACCACCAGTCTATTAGTGCACCGTCTCACGAGGTTTGGCGACCTTAGGAACCACAGTTTTTGAGCCTCTCGGGTTCCGGTGGTTTACGGCTTGGTAACAGACCATCTTCAGAGTACGTTTGCTACCAGTGTGATCTTTTGTCTGTCTGATCTTTCGGTCAGGAGCTGTTCGGAGACAAAGCCTGCAATGAAAAAACCAATGAGACAAGTGGCTGGACATCTTTATCGCTGTAGGTGGGACGCTTGCCTTAAACCAGCATAAGCTTTGTAATACCTGTAGCGAACTGTCCGGTTATAAGCCACTAGCCACCATTCGCCTTGCAGTGGCTCCACGGTACGTTGCGTTCAATACAATCGTATCCCTTAAGCTGAGAACATGCAGGAGTAACCTCTTTCAGACTTACCATAATCGAGATAAAACCAAAAAGCAGAGACATGAAAGTGTGTACGGAGATGGGAGCGTAACTGGCGAAGAATGGAGAGAAACAGAGAAGGTGGAAAGAGGAAGGAGGATGGATAGCCCCAATCTCGCGACGGCTGCTGCTTATTCAACTGGACATCCGAAGTATTGCATCCTAGGAGCGGTCCGTGGGGACATACGCTATTCCTGATTGTATGGATGCTGTGTGCTGGTCTGGTTTATGATTAAAAGCGGTTCCCTTCTCTTTCTTTCCCTTACATCCCTCCTCCTGGTAGGGAAGTTTCAGTCAGTCAATTATGGTTTGTCATTGTGTTTTGACTGTAACAGCATGCATTTGGCTATTCTCTCCCACACCTTCACCCGAGCATGGTATCTACCGATTTTTCTTTCTGTTTTCTCTTTTAACAGCTGACTTTCTGTCCGTTCTATTTCTCTTTCTCTTTCATTTTTCATATTCCTCCGTAGGCAACGTTTTTCTGCTATTGCTCCCCATTTTTTCTGTTTTCTTTTCTCCTCTGTTAGAGAGTTACTGGTGGTGCCAAAGACATACGCACCAACGGTGATGATTGGTTGATATTAGTTTTGTAAAAATGGTGGAAGCCGTGTCACACCAGCACATCTTTCCGGATGATCAAGGTGCTTTTGCCGGTCTACTCCAAGGCCACTTGCTGCAGGCGACCCCCCAACATTGCTGAGAGGAATCCGAAGGCAATAGGCGTGAAAGTTGGCGGAGTGGATCCCTCGACTCAAGAATACCACAACTGGACCACTCTTAGACACCTAGACAAACCTACGCGTACACACACAAAAAACTGTCAGTCCGTAATTCACTCGCAGAGGCTGTACGGTCACCCCACCAAGGTACTCTCTGGAATCGGATCGTTTCCTCTGAGTCCAACGCTGTCAAAAGTGTTCTGAATGGCTCACCGGAATGTCGCTCAGTTACGTCCTGGTCTATCCATCTCTTGAACTCTCCTTTGCTTCCTTCCTGCACGACATTCTCCAGCAATGAGTCCCACGAGCGACGCACTGAGGAGTAAGGCTCGATCCCTAACCCTCAGCTTTGGGCGCTATCTCTCTAGCTTCAGTGAGTGACCGCACAACGCCGATGTGACAGTTAGTCCGAACAAGTGTTTGTCAGGATGCCCCTGCATTGTCAGGATATCTGTTAGTATCAGGTCTCCTCTTGACCGCCTGCACTCCATACTAAATAGAATCAAGGCTTGGAGTCTGTTTT
Source organism: Fasciolopsis buskii (assembly GCA_008360955.1). Taxonomy (NCBI): domain Eukaryota; kingdom Metazoa; phylum Platyhelminthes; class Trematoda; order Plagiorchiida; family Fasciolidae; genus Fasciolopsis; species Fasciolopsis buskii. Next base: position 121,592 of record LUCM01007572.1, read on the forward strand.
TCTACACTAGGTTAGTAAGATCACTTACTCATTTTGTGGCTCTCCTCTGAACTCTCTCTCTCAACTGCTTCTGTTTCCCTTCGGGATTGGTGGACATGCCTAAATGTTTACTTAAAGATGAAGCCTGATCAGAGCTGAGAATAGCTTCGAGAAAAAGTCAATAGTAAACCTTCCCAAAATGCGGCTGAATCTGTTCAGCCTGAGCACAGTCTATTAAGCCAGCACGTCCCAGTTGGCTACCTGTGGCAGGTCACCTGATGCGACCGATCCCAGATCCCTATCTTGCGTCATTCTCTCCAGCATATTTCCCCCAGTATGTACCCACTGAAATAGCGTCCATCTATGTGCATTACCTTGCAATTACCTGCATTGAAAGGGAGGTTGTTGACGACAGACCACTGTTGTAGTCTGTCAAGATTTGCCTGCAATGACCAAGCATCTAGCGTAGCTCCTACTTCACGGTAGAATTCCGCGTTATGTGCGTACAGTAGAACTTTGAGATCTACCTGCAGAGGAATTCTATTCGAGAAAATAGTGAACAATCTTTGATCTAGTATGGACCTCTGTGGTGTCCCACTTGGGGCACCGAAGCTACTGAAAAGAGACTCGTTCATCTGGACCTTGAGGTTTTTTGACTGCGCAAATAGTGCGACACCCAGGTAACAACGGTTCGTTCAGCTTATCTTCTCATAACCGGCGCAACAGTCGTGGATGGCTTGCCCGATGGAAGGTTTTAAGGAAATCCAGTGAGATTACATCCAACTGCACCAGTTCATAGCTTCAGTGGGGTTTGTTTCGCAAAAACTATGTCCTCAAAACCCATGATGTGCGCCGTGCAAGTGGCCATCCTTGAGAAATTTGCACAAAACATCATTGATCAGGCTTTTCATGACTTCTGAGACTACTAATAGCAGCAGAAATGGACCGACTGACAGAATGGAAAATAAGAGAGATCACGTAGGTCTTCCGTTCTTCTGGAACTTGGCTTTCTCGCACGGAGTGGTTGAATAGCGCACAGCGGAATTTTTATTTAGTTTGTGCAATGCTGAAGCAACATAGGCAAGATTCGGATGAGGCACAGTAATTCCCCTACTTCTGGTGTGCTCAAGTTTCGACCTACCTGTCCGGTTGATAAGTTAATTAATTCGGTCCCCATCCCTTGAGATGAGGCTTCTGCTCCCCCCGCTGTCATATCTTCATATCTAGACGTCTCTGATCTAGGCGGAGCGAACAACAAAAAGTAGTAGATAGCCAGTGCATTGGCCGCCTCAGCGTTGCTGTCTTTTGTTGTGCAATGTGACCTGGCTTGACTGATAACGGTCATATGCTGCCCTTTTTGAGGTTTCTTAACGTACAGCTGAGCGGTTTCGGCTTGGGTTTTAAGGTTCCCATGGGTGATCGATGCACAAAAAGGTGAATCGCTTTAGCCAAAATTCCTCTGACTCTCGGCTAGTAAAGATGGACGCATGATGTGACGGACCATGTAATATGAGCTAGGAAGCTTCTGATACCTGGACAAGCAGCTCTATTGATTTTCTAGCGGTTGGTTTTCTCTGTTTTCTCCAGCATCCATGGGTGCAGACATTTCGAGTTGGTCAATAGCGTGTGGCTCGTTAGTAAAGACCAAATCCAGTACCGACGGAAGTCCCTTTCATCGAATGGACTGCTTCACATGCCCATGACAACCCGGTATAAGTAAAGTATTAAAGAATGCCCGAGAGGTAGATCCTGAGTCGGCGGAGCATCTTAGATTACGGAAGCATATTTCAGGCGGGTTAGGGTCACCCAAAGTGTGTGAGAGTTTGTAATGAAACGCGTTTGTGCGCTTGAGTGCTGCTACTATTTGACTGTGCGTTGTTTTTGGAGAGGTTGAGGGGCTGTAGATCACTCTAACGACATACGTTTTTGCTCTGTAGTCGTTCGGACACCCAAGCCCCTCTGAAATTTAGTCAAGGATTACATCAGTGAAGCGAGTGGCCTTCAGCTAGCTGCTGGTATACAGTCCACAACCTCTGCCTATGCCCTCCCTCAGATCGGCTTTTAGGGTATCCACCCCTGAATACCCAACTGTGCATCAGAGATGCCTGGGTGCACCCAGACCTCGGTAACACCAGCTGCCAAGGTTCTACTCTGACCTGCCAGGATTCGGAGCTTAGGGTGCTTGAGATGTAAGCTTAGGCTGTTAGTGTAGATGCAGCAGCATGCGTCAACCCCCATTTTGCCCTTGCATACGGCGTGTTGCTTTGCTGATATATTAACGCACAACGGCGGTGTACCACATCGAGTTAAATGCTCCGGTGATGGGAGCCGGATAAAAAGGAGTATCTTCCAATATCTACTCCGGCGTCGCTGTTTCGCCGTAAATTCATTGCAGCACATGTTGGGTTAGTTACGTGGGCATTGACCTCACCCAAGGTCCCACTTAGCTCTGCTTCTTTGCTTGCCGTTTTGATCTTTGCTTGCATGTGTTTGCGTGTGTGTGCTAATTCTGTTTTCCGACCTATCTTGCGTTGAAGATTGTCCAACTATCTCTAAGGCTCCTGAATCTATCTTTATAACCGTTCTGACAATATGCACAGGGCCACTATAAAAACGTATGCGTTTTCTTAACCAGTCAGCACAAACGCCCCGGAACAGTCCTAAAACGGTCCTAAATGTATCCTCTTGAAACAAGAACTTGACTGTTTTAGGTCGTTTTTCGAATGATCTTCACAATTAGAATTCATTGAAACCGCGAAGCAAGAATCGCAAGAATATATATATATATGCACTGATGTATCCTTTAAACTTTAACAATCGTCGTGAACGGAAATCATCAACTGTAGCCTAAACACTGAATTATTTATCTGCATTTCACGAAATTGTCAACTGCGTCGTTCAAGGCATGAAATCAATAATAGGCTTTGTGTTTCAGCCTTGGAATGAAAACAAAAACGGGAGGTTTTCAATTTATGACTTTACCATTAAATATTTCAAAACCCTATGATATAATGCAACTTTGAAAAACGGGCCCTAGCGGACCGTTTGGGGAGCGTTTTGACGCCCTCTGTGCTGACTGGGTATAGATCCCGCATCCTCTGTTCGAAACGTTGTCACATCTCCCGCGGTACCAAACCGTACGCTCTCCACCCTGAGCTTTTCATTTCCCACGCTTAAGTTAAAGTTTTTAATGCTGAAAACTGTTGCGATGCCCCTAGATCAGTCCTGGACACTTTCTGTTTGACGGTTTTATTTTCTCACCCAGAAAGCCAATCACAACTAGACCGAGAAGTATATGTTTAGTAATAGTAATCATAACTACAAATAGCGTAAACACCTATAGATTCAAATTGAAACTTAGAAATATTAGGCGGCAATTCGGAACCAGTACGCTTGAGCAAGAACACGTGAGTCAAATTTATAAATTAAGCTTTGAACTACTTTGAATGGCCGATGGGGTTAGTAATTCGTTGTCCAGTTTTATCTATAGGACTATTTTGAACCAAGTTTCACGCCGAAAATAGGGTGGCCAAATTTGAAAGCGTGCGTATCCTGGTGTAAACAAGCTGTGGCCCGCTACAGTTCAGTTAAACAAGAGGACTCGTTTCCACAATGAATCAAGAACAGAAAAGGAGAATAATTGAAAAATCCATTGGTCGGCCAAATAATAAGTGCATTCCGACAGGGCGTGTCGCTGAAAACTAGGAGGTGTGGTCAGCTTCCAAGGCGTTGAGGAATTAGGGTGGGCCCATTGGCCCTATAGCTCCTACAGAAGCTGAGTTTACTACATCGTGAACAGGAAAATGAACTGGCTCCCGGCCCTTCGAAGTCAGTTCTTTGCAGAGTGGTGAATGCACTCTGAAGTTCACGTTTGGTCTATTGCTTCTGAAAGCCGGTGTACCAAAATCCTTAGATTCAGAGTGATCTTTTTCGAAACATTTTTTTGTCATTAGCCTTTTTTGTTCGATTTTGGAAAGCTTTTAGAAATTCGGGACCTGAAAGATTGAGGAGAAAATGGGCTAGTGTGTTTCTCACTAACTCACCAACTCATTCACAATGGCAGAGCGATAATTTGCCCCAGACATAGAATAAGCTGATTTGGGCCAAAGGGCAGTGAAGGCGAAACTTTGAGTGACGGAAGTTCCACAGGAATGATCAGAGATGTGTAAGTAAATATTGCAACCACGTGGCACTCAGGAGCTACTGCTCTACAGTGCAGTGGAAACGGAGCAGCTTCAGATTGGCATTTGTTTCTTGGCTTCTAGATGTCATGCTTCGAATTGATAGAGGCTTATGTTCGTGCACGCATCGGAGGTAGTATTCAACTACGACTCGTTTTTTCAATTTAATGCATCGTTGTGTTTGTCTTCTTTCCATCTCCCTTTTCCCCTTGGTAGCTGTTTTGCCGCCGTTCATTTTCATAATATCCCAGTCATGGTCCGTTCTTTCTGCTTCCTCTTTTTCTTGCCTCATTTTCTGACATTCGTCATGACGTCTCTCGATGGCTACGAGCAACCTCCTTTCGATGCTATTTTTAATTATTAGTTTCTTTTTCCTTGGCCCTATCTTTATAATCCGTCTGACGTAGCCGGTGCAGCGTACTTCTGGTGACCATGGGGAATATTCAGCCTAGGTGACTATTTTTCAATATGACTCACACGTCTTCCTTTTCTTTGCAGTTTCCCTTCTTGTCTTATTTTTTAAAAATTTTTTATTACCTTCATGAATGGGCTTTTCTGTGAGTTATTTGGCCCTTTCTCTCACCTACATGTTGTCTCGTTTTTGAGAGGACAAGCAGTTTCTATCCTTATTTCCAACAATGGTGGTTGATGTTGAAGTTAGAACGTGATAGGCGATAAATGCCGAGTATATCTTTTTGTGAACTGAGCACGACTGATTGAACGGGGTAGCGGATGCGTCCATAGGAGGCTGACTTCACCATTCATGCGGCCACGGCACGCAGCCATCTTTCGTGCTGATACATATGCAGAAATAACCGTAACCAGTACTTTCCAATTGCATTCAATTCTCCTTGAGTCCTATTGTTTCCCTCGACGAAATTAAAGGTACACAAAACCGAGCCTCCTCAGTCTTGCTTCGAAGCATATCAAGATAGACTGCGAGAGCTGAGGATTCATCCGCCGAAGGGCAGAAAGTTCATTGTTGTTTTCAACAATGAACCCGGTTAATATCTTAGCATGCGGACAGGCGACAATTGCAACTCTGGGGAATCTCGCACCAAACAAACCTTCCAAGGCCAAGTTACATTAATGCTCGCTTTTTTCGACATTCTGACCACATCCGGTTTGCTTAAAACGAACTTTAAAATGACTGCCCTTCTCTGAGCTGCTCATAGGATTGATCGCTTCTAAACCGCAGCTGACAGGTAGGTCAGATTGCCGTCCGTGGTATTCTTTCTTCCTTATAGTCCTGTTTGGATGGAAACACCTACCCATGCTCTGGCGATTGTCCGATCCAGGAAAGAAGATGTCTCCCTTGCCCTACCACATTCGAATTCCTTTCCCCACACTACGAGTATACCGGTGTTACTACAACACTGCAGGGTGCGGTCATATCCACCGCTTTGGCCGGCGCACATCGGGCGGGCAGCTCGGCTGTAGCGGTGTGCGGGTGCAACTAGGTTGGCGGATTACACCTCCTGTGTTCACCCTCAAGCGGCGATTTCAGGTTGGGTGGCCAGCACTTGGTCAGCCCCACCCACTAGTACTTTTGTGGTAAACAGCATTGTAGCTCATAAGTTCACGTGTGCCATTTTGTACTGGCTTCCTCTTGCTCCTTCCCAAAATTCTTCCGCCCAAACCATACGAAGTGGACTCACGAATGGACATCTGATATAAACTGACGTCCACAAAGCATCTTGACATCCGTAAACAGTTGAAGACCGTCACTTTCATCAATCTCTATTCCGGTCTGCGGAATTCGGCAATAGACCGGTACTCCTGGCAACTGTTCTCAACAAGAGTTCACCAGGCGTTGCCCCATTTGATTCTGGTTCTCCTTCTTTTCTAATGCCACCTTTATCTCTGGACCAAGCTGAAATTCATGAAATCAAAGTTTCCCAGAACAAACCCCAAAGATTAGTCTTACGATTGCGAAATTCCCATCCCGTGTGGCCGCTTTCCTTACTCAATGGACTGTGCTTTAAATTCTTCGCCACATATGATATCCAGTCTGGTTTTGACTCATCTCCATTCCGTTATCACATCCATGTTGATCTTCATTTTTCCCATAAAACATTCTTGCTTTTCGAGGATCTCGGCCAACTGGCGGCAACAGCCATTGCCCTCCAGCCATATTTTGTGCCCGCGCTACGCACCGTCGATGCATTCAATTGCAGTATTACTAGCAGAGCAGGACTGGTAATCACCCACAGGGAAATCTTCACGCATCATTAGCTTCGATTTAAAGCCCGAAACCTCGGGCCAAGCAAATCACATTGCCTGTTATGATCTTGTGGGCGGAAACACATTGCATTGTGTGTTTGGCTTCTTTTGTCCCGTGTCTGCACTGTGCCTTCTTTGCATAATTTTGATCTTGCCTTGCGCATGACTCCCTTACGTTGAGAAATAAATAGAAACAAACAAACCTTTCAAGTTACTCTAGGTTGCTCTCACCCCCCTTCCCTACGATTTATATTGTTCGTATTTTCTGTGCGTCATATCTGTAAAAACTTGATTTTGCCTAGCGCAGGCCTCTCGCAAATCGAGAAACATACATTATTATCATTATTCTTATTATTATTAATATTAAAAATGGGAACAAACGGATTAGTATATGGTCTGTTAATTGTCTGCAACAGAAATCGTTAGAAATGAGAACCTGGCGTTTCTTAAGTCTCTCCTTATTAAGGAATTGTCGGCCATGCCACTGTTTTTTTATTTCCTGTCGACAGAGAGAGCATCGAACTGTTTGCAGGTCGCTCTTGAGATCTTCGGTCCCGGGGATTTCAAGTGGAAACCAAAGGCCGTGCTGGATAGCCCAGAGCTGGAATCAACTGACATGGCCGAATCGAGTAGACGTAAGTCACCGGTTTTACAGGCTTCCGGTTGCAGTTTACCATCGGCAGAATTACACGGCCTGTAGGAATGCGCTGTTCTAATTCTGTCGACTACAACTTTTGGGTCATCAGTTCAGCTTCTATGTTTTACGTTTCTCTGTTCTGTGCATTCACTGATGGATCGCACATCACGTTTTGTGCACTATTGTAATCCGCCATGAATATATGCAGTGCGAAAACCGGGCACAAAACCCCTTGAGCTTTGGCCAAAATGTAAATCTTCCGTTCTGTTTCACACCCCGGATTGTGGTTTGCGCAGATAAAAATCGATTTTGCCCATTCGTCGACTTCGTGAACGATCTGCTGCTGCCTTCCTGCCAAAAGCGGTCTTATTTTTGTTACAAGCCCAACGGAAAATCCGGTAGTTTTTTCTTTTCTTGATGAGCAGCTTGAATTCGCAAATTTACACTCCATATCTCATCTCGGAGTTCAAGCTTCTACCAAATCTATGTTCAAGTTCTATTATGGGCCTAACATGAACTGAATTAAGCGTGTTTCGGCAATATATTCCATTCCATAGCAATGAAACAACTCCCTGTCATGTTCGATCCACTTTAACGTTGTTCTCATGGCATTTATATCGAAAACGTTTCACCTCCGGTCGGATTGAAGTTGTCGCTGCAATGCTCAGTTGCTAGGTCCTAAATGATAATGCTAAAAATATAATTTTTCAAAGGTTAAAGGTATGCTTGTTTGCGCGACCAAACATTGCGGAGTTATTAGAGGTTGCGGGAAAGAAACTGGTTTGCACATGAGAATTAAGGGGGTCAGTTGTCCAGATTGCCCAAGTTTTCTGGGAAAAACATAAATGGGGCTGTGGCAAAGAAAATGTTTATATAAATCAGTGATGCTTAGCGCAAACCTAAAATTCAAATGGAAGATGGTGTCAAATATGAAGACACGGCCGGGACTTGCGGAAATCATGAAATGGACTTAAATCTTAAGCTACGACTAATAAACCTGGAAAAAGTTTGGGACGAAAAATTGTCGAAATGGACCAACATCTCGAAAAAAAGAATACAGATAGACAGTTATTACGCAATACCAAAGTAAGGATAAAAATAGATTCATTCGGTTTACCGTTGTTCTTACGACCGAGAAAGTATTCAGAAGCCATCTGAAAATAAGGCCAGAAAGTGAATGACAGTGAACATTTACGGCACAATCGCTTTAGGACATGAAGAGATAGTGAACCAGCAGCAGTGAGGGAAGAAACAGTGAATAATGTGATATCAATTAAGTGGCATCGTGCGCTGTTAATTCAGCGCGAAACAAAAATGGGTGTTTTCGCTTACCTCTTTTTTGGGCCAGAATTGTTGCAGATAACGAGATAATAATAGCCGCCGATGTGAAGGAAGAAATTGGTTGGGATGTTCGGAGGCAAAAATGGGCGACGGTAGTTGAAACAAGGGGTTATGTACGGGCCCCTTCGTGGCGATTGATTGCCAGTGTGGTGAGCAAATTACCCTTGGTAGGGCGTTTCCAAAAGTAAATCTGAAATTCAGACTACCTGTCCGCTCATGGCACGTTAGCTTTGGAGATCATATTTTACAGCCTTGGTTTACAGACCGACTTGCGGCAGGGACTTTATTTTTCTTGGCTGTGTTGCGCAGTTTGTCAGCATTGTTATCCTCTATCGTGCCCCGCTAAGCCAATCATATGTGGCCGTCCCGGGTTAGCATATCTACACCTTGGGTCAATCTGCTTCCACAGTGTTTAGAAACCTGCGAGAATGGGGGCAAGACCCGGATAGTCAACTCCTGGTGAGATAGAAATGAAAACGTGCACCTCCAAAGCGAAAAATGGAAGAATACTGGCTGTCTGGAAGAGTTCCAGCTAAATATCATGGCGAATGCGACAATAAGGAAAAGAATTGTTATATGATTTGTGGAATGGGGCCTTAAATGTTATATTTTCTATACAGAATGGGCTAATTGTCATGCGCGTCCAAAAGGAGCGATTAGATGAGGTTAATAAATAATGGCCCGGAAGTAAATACTTACTGATATCTGCCGACATTATTCTTTTCATTCGCTCCAAAAAGATGAAACGCGAGTTGCGAGTTGCTTCGGAACTGCTTCATTAATTGAAGATTGTGAGGAATGGGTTAGATTAATCTGCCTATAGCGCCACTGATATGCATATGTCGAGATCACTGGGAATTCAGACGGCTAGGCCTTGTTGCGGTGGTTGAGATGAGAAGCCAAGGTAATATTTACTCGTATTTTATGAGCTTTCACTCAATGCCCTAGGCGCGACTCATGGGCTCTTCCTATTAGACTGTGACGATCGTGCACGTTTGTTAGAGATTTTGCAAGATTTCCATCTCCCTATATCATTATTATAGACGACGGAAGTGAAAGAAAGCATCCTCCTATTCCGGGTAGTTTATTTCATGGAAAGTAACTGTCGAGGATGAGTAAATCGTTGCTATCTGTTATCGTCGACTCGGGAGATAAGAACAAGAATGCTGTGTACCACACGGAACAGGAAGAGTTATTTCTTACTGAGGCGCGGAGATGCACAGCTGATTATCAATAACTTTATCAAAAGAGGTAAGTTAGTTTAAACTTCGCACAGCTGCAAGGAATCAAGGTGTAGTTTCTCGCAGCGTTTTATGTGATTTGGTGCGGGGCGATAACAAAGAATTCGTTCGGGGTATCTTCTCTTAACTTTCGCGATATCGAGTCTACCACTCTTGTGCATGTTGGAACACACGGTAGAACGGCAATCCAGGATAGGCCCTACGTGTGGTTCGTACACTAACAATTTACTTTTCAAAGTTCTAAAAGTTTTGTGCACTAACTGAGTTAGTCTTTTAACCATTACCACTTGAAACAGGATGTGCTCTGAGTACTTTGATGTACTGGAGTAACGTAAGCCCAGATCTATGTCTATGTGGGGAGAAAATGGTGAATTCTTGGGAACTTTCATGGATTCATGTAAGGATTTGGCATTTGTTCGTCAGTGTACTGTTTTTTTGAGCCACGAATTTCATGAAGCAACTTGTGCACCATGAACTTACGGATAGCAGACCACTGGTTACATAGATTGTTAGTGTTGAAATCAACAGAGGATAACCTAAGTGCAATTCAAATACCATCTACAAACAAGAACGAATTGTCCTGCCTAATAATGTGGAAAATCTTGTTGATGTGGGGCAGAAAATGTGGGGCACCTAGAACGCTCCCCTTCCTAACCCTGCTGGCAGCTGGAGTTCTACTTAAACTCACGGCGTGCATTCTATAGGTCAAATTCGAGGGCAGCCAGGTCAGTTGCGTCCGTAAAACCATGGCTTTTAACTTTCATGGTCAGCTTACGATGAGACATGCGATTAGAAAACCTTGACGTATATATTGACATCACAATCATCGAATATTCAACGTCAGCAATCTTCGTTACAAATTCAAGCAATCAGACATACAGGTAGAACGTGAATTACCTTGAAGGGAACCATGTTGGCTGGCGTTAATGAATTTGTGTCCTAAAAAGTTGTTAACTAACTTTTATTATTATTTTCGTAATATGTGAAACAACCGAGGTGTGACTGATGGGGCTGAAATTAGGTAGTTCCTGCCCTGAGCCATTCTTGTGAAGTGAGTCAGTGACGGAAGTTCTCCGCTGATGGGGGAAGGTAGCACTAACCAGGGAGAGGTAAAATAAATTTGAGGACAGCATTGGGATATCCGCATCTACAAACTTAAAATGGACCGGGGAAGGTCGTCAGGTCCAAAGTGGAAAGACGGCCCTAATTTTTTCAGGGCTGGTTTATCAAAACGTGGGTGGAATGGGATCGCCAGAAGATGCAGAGGAAACTGGGGCAACGTCCGGTAAAATAATATTGTCAAGGGTTGGTAGGGGGGATGCGTAATATTCATTGGACAACTGTGTTAGCAACAGAGTTTGCGCACTTGTCCTCAGATATGGCGGATGTAATATGTGAAATAGGTAGGGAAATGTTAGTTTTCGGTAATTTAGCCAGCACTCCAGCAGTGTCGGCAGAGCTCAAGGCATGAAGTTACTTTTTGTTTGAACGAAATCGAGAAGGACTCGATCTCACTCGACAGACGGTCCGCTTGCATTACTGAAGAAAACTTTTGTTCCTGTCAATGCCTTTTGCAGCAGGGGACACATTTTTAGGCGGTGTAGGGTGATCGACATTTTGGGACTGTGCCACATTGGGTTTGTGTGATCGGATCAATGCGTGACCCTGAGTTGCCTACAATTGTCTGGCGGCCACTTCCAGATCAGCGGATAAGAAGAAACTGATATCTATTAATTGCGGCAGGCGAGTTGTGCCGGTTGTGAACAAAAGATGAGGAATATTGCTGGCCTTTGTGCTTAAGAGAGCATGTTATCGACAGACTCGCTGAGGCCCTTGAACATGCACGCCTTCGATGACCTTAGACTGGAAACTCTGTAGTTCTTCCATTTAATCTCTGCTGGTTTGACTCTTGATATTATAGGATTTACATTCAACCTCAGATGTTTGATCCCTTTAGTTATGCACTTTTGTATTTAGTTTGGGAATTTGAGTATTGTTTGGTTCAGATTCGTAGACAGATCGGCGTTACTGACTCACTGTTGTGATCGTTGGTCTGTGTGACTTGAATTACAGTTCTCTCAGTTAACTGGGTTTTCTGCTTCTCATCTGAATGTACGTATGATCCAATTTGCTGTTCATAGACTATATCATTTGAAGAATGCCGGGATCCTAAAACTCCCTTTTGTGCTTCGCAGTAACTTGGTGTGTAATTCTTGGTCTTGCTGAACAGATGAGCGCTGGAATCCTGTGGTCTGTTCAAGGCGCGTATGCGCAGTGCGTTTGCTGTACAGGTTTCCAGATTTAACTTGCACTCAGACGAAAATACACGGACTGGGCAAATGCGTTACGGTGACTTTTCCCACCTTAAATTTACGCCTGTTTTCATAAGGCTGCACGTTACGTGCGCTCGAAAAAGGCATGAATCCTCTTATGATCGCTTTATGCAACTTGTCGCACACCAGAATCAATGATGAGAATTGCGCCGACTGGCCGCCAGTTTGCTTGAGCCATGGGGAGCAGACCTAAGCACGTGATTTCGCCTAATTTCCCCACCGTCTGCCTGGAGTTTAGTCGCTGTTTGGCACTTCGCAACAGTACCCAGCCCGCACTTTTCATAGCCAAACAGGAGGTAGCACCTTGCAGACCAGTTTTGGTGGCACGGAAATTGTGAATTACCCTTGCATCTGTTGGTCTTCTTGGAGTATTTTGAGATTAGGCACTGAACGGCAGCATCTTTATTCTTCCTCTAGACGCTCGGCACATAACAGAGGCGGTTAGGTTGCCTGTCATATCTGGGACTAGTGAAATTATCTTTGCGCATCTTGACATGCAGAGTACAGCTTTTCTCGAAGGCCGACCGATCACGTCATCGATCTTGGTGATATTCCTACTGTCCTTTGAACTATTGTCTGAGTCCTTGTTTTATGGGGTCAAACATTAATGAAAATCTGGAGGACAAAGAAGAGGATTCCTGGTTCGGGATAGTAGGACAATCTATGAAGTAAGGGCAGTGGTTTGCAAACCCATGCTACCTAAAAATATCGACCGAAGTTTCGTCAATTAGTTGAGTGGTCTCCAATAAAACTAAGTTTTTAAACGACGCAATTTAAAAATTGATAACATCCCCCAAAACTAGGCTTCACACGAGTAAAGGAAAGCGGTATTCAGGACAGCGATGGGAGTTGCATTCGATAGAAGCTCTATGTGCATGCAGGCCCTAGTGCAGCCAGGCGATACTGCCCAAAGTTCATCAATAGAGATTTTAAGTTTTCCAGGAATGAGGTGAGTATCCTTAAATTTTTGAATTTCTCTTTGGCTAATTATCGGCTTCCGGAAAGCAAACTCCTCGCCTGCCCGGTAAGCAAATTCAGCATGTTGGTGGCTTGTTAAGATACGCCCCCTAGGTGCCTATCAGGGGCTTTTTCAGATCGTTACTCCTATTCAGCGGAAACACGTCTCCCCCAAACACCTGTCTGTTTGGTTCCGCAATCCATTCTTTCAATTTTCCACGTTCGTTGCTCCGGTCAGCCACCCAGTCCACGAGGGTAATTTGGCCTGTTTTCTCATCCTTACGTGAGCCCCCAACCTAGAAATCCAACATTTTTCCTATTTGTTCCGTTGTAAGCGGGTTGCTCTATGGGCGGTAATTCCAATGCGAGTGCCTTAAACCCAAACCAAGGGACCAAAAATCTTCCTTCACCCGTTGGTGGTTGGGACGGGACATAAGGGTCGCGTCTTTACGAACAAAAATGGCTGCGTCAAATATTAGAACTATCTCCTAATGCAGGTGTTATCAATGATGAAGCGGGTCGAACCGAAGGGTTATCTATAGGCGGAGAATCCTAACAAAATTCCTCTGGGAATTTAAAATGCTGCCCGGTCCGCCTATTGAACCTATTCAATCGCCGTCAAATTTTCGCCATTCTCGAAGAAACAAAGTAAAACTGGAGTGCTCGATTTTCCATGTTACAGGAAAACGTACCCCCGAAGGTCCTGGGCTTGACCGTATTGTTGGCAGCTTGGTATGGTTGGGATTAGCGGTGGAAGGCGCAGGGTTAATAAGACAGAAGAAAGAGTTCAGGATGCAAGCGGTTGGCTGCGTATCAGAATGTCTCCTCCTGGGGGAAGTTCTAGGGTCGGCTTTTGATGAAATGCTTCTCAGTTGGTGAACTTAATGTTTGGGTCGAGAATTGGTTTTAAGGGCAAAGGGACCAGAAGAACACATGAGCATTGCTTACAAAGGAACGTTTGAAAGTGGAGAGGAAAACCTACAGATTTGTAGCTCTTACGGGATAGAAAGGATTTTTGTTGGTTTGGAGTGGTATATAACAGCGATTATAATAGTGTTTCTCGATTTTTATGAGCAAACTTCATGTAACATAAAGCTTTCCTACTAGCTAAGACTGACTCGGTAAAGCTGACTCTGGTGTTTTGACGCGGAATCATCGGGAAATCGGAATTTAACATTATATCAGAGGTGGAATTTAAAAGACACGAGACTGGTGTAGTCAGCCGGCAAGCACTTGCTTTGGTCTGATATGTTTCTTCGCACGGGAGGCCAACAATTTGCTTATTTAAATTGAAACGACGGGAGTCAACAGAAGACGGGGAAACCCTGAGGGCAAATTGCCGGGGTTACCATTAGGTTTCCAGGGGCTGGTCCCAAGCCGGTAGGTGTCTCCAGTTTCAGCAGTGGAAGCAGTCAGTGGTAATGCCACAAAGGGCCAACTGACCGGTAATTAAATTTAGAGGGCGACACTGCACTGTCATGATCAGTGACACCCACAATATCTATTCAAAGTGGTAAATATATATATGTAAATGCATATCTACATGTATATATATATCTATATATACATAGAGAAATATATATGCATAAAGAAATAGATGTGCATCTATAAGTATATAAATAAGCGTGCACCTTAGAGGATTAGCATATGTCAAATTATCTGGCACCTAACTTAGACATGTTGTTGGCGGAACGTAATAAATCTACGTGCAGATTATACACATACGTATATGAATATATAAGTTTTTATTTATACATCTGTGTATGTTTCCACCATACTTGTATATCAAATACGTTGTTGCATCGACGTGTACAAATTACGTAATAACCAGATGTTCACAAACACTTGTTGCCCCAGGTGGGAAGACTATATATACATATCTCGGTATAGCAATTATTGTCAACGCATGCAGCGATTTCCTAATATGAAAATGTACGTATATATCCGTTAACCCCTTGTGCATATATGCATATATTGCAGTTTGCCCTGCAGGGTAGTTATACTAACATGCCCAACGAAAAAACGCACGACCCCGTGGAAACCCCGGGCCATGTCCGCCTTTATTCAGGCACATATGGCTAAGAACACCTATAAGTATCTCTAGACCAACACAAGCCTATGCCTGCCTCAGCACACCCTTCTGACATTTGCTTGCGCATAGTGGATTAGTTTCCTTACTGCTCCACGAATGAGCACCGAAACCCCAACCTTTGTTGCGCACGTGAAAGAAGACTCACGCAGCAACAACCTAATGCCCACTATGAAGCCATACCAGAATTAACGGATTTCGGAAATCGGTACCAGTAATCAGATAGTGGTGGCCCCAAAATGGGGGCCGTGGTGGCGTTCGTGTCAATCCCATCTCTTCCACGGTCCTTATTTCTTGCACCTCCGTCGTCTTCCGTGGGCCCCCGGGGTCCTCTCCATCCTCTTCGTCCGTCCTACGTCGTCTTTGGCTCTTCAGGTCTACCTGCAATAAAAATGGTGAATATTGATATTAATATTACTTACCTTGTGCTGATAGGCAATGCACATAGGTGTAAACCTCTTGGCGTGTGTGACCTTCGCATTCCTACCCCATCGGCCTACTGGAAGTCTCGCCGTGTCATACCTAAGGAATGAGCTAACGCGCAATATGTGGCAATATGTGGCTAGGGAGCAGAGCATAAAAACTGAGCGAAATAACCGGTAATTGCTAAACTTCCACCCCCGCGAAACGGCCATGTTTTTGTGGGCGTTCAAACCGTTGGGCGTAACTCGTCCACCCGCGATAACTGATAGTTATAACTGTCCACTCCGTGATAACTGGTAACGGTTGCTGTTAAATGTCAGCTGATATAATTTTTCAACATGGTGAAAAAGTGATCAATCAGAAGCAGCGAAGCTAGGAGGATAATATTGATGTTATTTTGTACAGAAAAATAAAAAATGTCCATTTAGCATGCCAAACCCGTAAAAAGTATTGGCTGTGATAGTGAAAATGACCTTTTTTATAGCGTATTTTCGTTGATGGCTGGGAAATTGAAAATTTATATAAATATCTGTCTGCCCCAAAATAGCGAGGATGTCTACCTAAATATAATTTACATATATATATGTATATGTATAAATATGTATTTATACATGTGAACATACGTATGCACCGGGGTGATATAATATTTATATACACTTTTGACTGCTTAATCGTCACATGAATTGTGTTTGTCCATTTAATGCGTTTAGGTATGACTGAAATCGATATAAAGTGGCCCAAATGTGTATATTTACATGTACATATATGTATCCGTATATATATACATGTAGATGCGAAAAAATGTGAAGAAATAAATGTGCACCCTTAGGTATAAAATGTGGACATTAAAATGGCGGAACTTAATAAATCCCTATACGCGTTTATAGTAGACACATGCTTCTATGTATATATATATATGT
>LUCM01007572.1:140766-254709 GCA_008360955.1 Fasciolopsis buskii
ACCTTATACTACTTGCTAACTGCACGCAACATGACGAATGCCGGGCAGGCAATATTTGGAAACCTGCAAATAAATATTACTTGAAAAAAAAACACACACTTACCGACGACCGCTTTGACTTCTGCGACGATTGTGGACGCAGCAATACTTGATCCTGTAGTAAGGAAAAGAAGAGGGAAGAGACCGCGGATGCTCTTGGAGCCAATTTCCGGAGCTGACACTGTGATATTTGTAAAACGACGTTAGGGTCTTATGCAGAAAAAGCCTAAAATCAGATTCAAAATCAGAAAAACTAGAATAAAAACGTCGAACGTAACGTCTGAACAACTCTGAATCATCCACGTGGGTTGCAGTAGCCTGCGCACGGACAGCCATGACAGCCATATGTGAGCAAGTGACGCAATTTCCGGTTTCACCTACTTTTATGCCCATAATCGCCCGTTTAAACAATTATCACCTTATCCAGATTAACATTTTCTTGATTTCCGAAAAATGCCCAATAACATATTCAGTCCATTTCCATAACAATTCTTTTTTAGCTTCACAAGAGCGACTTTTCAAGGTGGAAATTTCGTCACTATCGAACTAACCCACTCTCGTCAACTACCATCGCATGCCGAAGAACGTACCCACCGCAGTTAGGCTGGTGGGTCGCGTCTGCTAACATCACGTCGCAGTAACGCCCAGGCAAATGCCGAACACTATCCGGCACGAAAAACGGGAACCTAACTACATCCTCCCGTTTGAGTAACTTGAGATTGCCTTGTCCGCGCAATAACTTTTTTGAGCGAACGAAGTCGTTCCGGTCATCCACTAACCGGAACTTGCGCCTAAGACTGTTTATATCCCGAATAGTAACTAGACGGTTTAAATTATCTCTCGCATATTGACAGATCTCTCCAGCATTCCCAAAAATTTCCATTACGCTGATTACGTGCGCTTACTGCGCTGGGGTTAGATTACGATTGCGCGCGTAATAATGGTCATGAGAACGATGGAAGGAATGATTGTGTTGCAGGCAGCTTCCTACCACCTGGTATTGCCTGCTAAATGCACGCAACATGAGGAATGCCGGGCAGTCAATATTTGGAAATCTGCAAATATATATTACTTGAAAATGTAACAGGCTTACCGACGACCACTTTGATTTCTACGATGTTTGGGGACACAGCAGTACTTGAGGCTAAAGTACGGAAAAGAAGAGGAAAAAATCACGGATGCTCTCGGAGCCAATTTCGGGAGCTGACACATTGATACCTATAAAACAACGTAAGCATCTTATGCTGGGAAACCCCAAAATCCCATTGAAAATCCGAAAAAGTAGCATAAAAAGAGCGAACATAGCGGCTAAATACTTCTGAATCATCTATGTAGGCAGCAGTCGCGTCCGCACGAATAGCCATGAGAGCGCAACTGACGTGGTTTACGGTTTAACATGCATTTATACCCCAAGTCGTCCGTTTAAACAATAATCAGGTTCACGAGATAACAATTTTCATAATTTTCGAAAAATGCACAGTAACATATTTATTCTATTTACATAACAATTAGCTTTAGCCTCACGGGACTCACTTTTCAACGTGGAAGTTTTGTCACTAGCCCGAAATAAAAGACGCGGTGCATGGAAAAAACGGTCCAGAAAACAATAGGAGAAATAAAACAAGGCAGAGTAATCAGCCCCGGCACCTTTGAGAAAGTTTCAGCTAGTCGCACGATACTGCGCCTTCCTGGGCTACTTAAAACAACTGATTGATCCCAATGCGTCCATTTCTCGACATTTGCTATTCATCACAACATCACAAGGAAAATAAGTGTCAACTATTATCAAACCAATCAAAAGGCCGATTGAAAAATGCGCCCATTGCGGAATGTTCGAATATATATGTGGTTGAGCCCATAAATGCGTCCATTAAACAGAAAAGCCCACTCGGCATCTTTCCTGGGCCCACGGATTTTGTTGCCAAACCAAAATTTTGAAAAGGAAACAGTTTTCTGGAATATCTGCTTCAATGTACGCAGAGTAACTGGAAAGGGGGTACTCTGTGAACTCAGTAAATAAGTTGGAAAAAAGAATGAGGACATCGGAAACTCCGAAAGATTGTCCAGTAAGTTAATCATGCACGGTTAGGAAGTGCCTTGGAAATGAAGGCTGCCGTGCTTAGTAGTCCACCGCAATCTTCTTTAATCCTTGAAAAATTTGCCAGATAAGGTACAGTTTCATGGTTTCCGGAGGCACCAGCAGTAGGGCTAGCACCACCCATTCATGTTATCATTTGAACCTGTGGCCCGAGGAGCGTTGCTCGGGGACCGGTTCTCAAAATCGACTGTGATTTTGGCGCTGGGGCTTTTATGCAGACAGGGAGAATTTCCTATTCTGTCGAATCCCCGCCCGTTGCTTGTGTTTGTCGGCCGTGCCAATGTATCAAATTGACGCGGACATACGGTTGGCCTGGCTTACGGAAGACAGAGCAGCTCCCCTAAGGCTGTCATCCGCTGTTGCTATCTCATCTAATGTTACTTACCAAAAGAACCAGGGCAAAGAGGTCTCGCTCCGGCAGTTGCTGTAAACAAATTTGCGGCAATAAGATTTCACCGATAAGAAGGTAATGAAAAAGCTGAACCATGTCTTGCGGCAGCTGCAAAAAGTTACTGACCACGAAATCTACAAGATACGGAAGGGTGTTGCATTCTTCTCTTGCCAGGCACGCATGTATAGGCCCGTATGACCCGGAGTGGGATACCATAAAGCTTTTATAATAATGTCCAATTTTTTGATTTTCTGAGAGCCATGCATAAGACGGAATCACATTTATGCGCCATGGTCCGAAGGAATTGCCGAGAAATGGATATTAGACGGGGTACAGGGGTGCAACTGGATTATTTGGGCGGCCAATTCGTTGGCACCATCAATATCTGTTACGTATTGCGCACAGCTTGCTAGTGCGCGCCAAAAATCAAGTCTAGATAGAGCGTTTGATGAGAGTTTGCAGAGTTTCCTGAGATTGATCGTTGGTTGCGTTCTGCAAGTCCTTTCAAGCCCTGAGTCCGCCGATTGCAAGCAATAAAGGCTTAAAATTTAGCTGGTTGACGTTGACAAATGCCAAAATGTGACCAAAATCCCTAAAATTGAAGATTAATAAGTGGTTAACAGGAATCAAGGTGAAAAGAAGAAAAGCAATGGGTATATCATAATAGAATGAAAAATTGTCAAAACCAATGTGGACACCTTGCAGGGCGGATGCATTGACCGTATGTGACAAGGGTGCTGGGCAGACATAGTGGTGTTGATCATGGAAAAAGCTATGCTATACCACTCAAGTAATGAGATATGTGATCAAATGTGCATGAAAGGACTATGAAACCCGGAAGACTGCTGCCTGTTCCCATATGTGGCCGGCAGCGAACTGCACTCTGAGGGGCGGCGGACAAGAAATTCAGTTTGGTTGGGAAGCAAAAACAATTCCCATATGCTTTTGCCATGAACGTCCACTAAGCTGTTGTTTTTGGTGTTGGAGTGTGGCCTTCGGTGGTAGTAAAAGACTGATAGCTGAGATGTGCACGTGCTTCCAGTGGTAGCAGCAACCGCGGGGTTTTTAGCCACTTGCAATAATCCTTCTAATTACGGGTATCCAAGACAATCACCGAAAAATTTTTAGTAGCCTTTGCAATAAACAGAAGTGGCGTTCGAGCTCCAGACCTGTCGCATGTCGCATCGAGGAAATTCAACGGCCAGCGCATAGCCCGCAGTGGGAACTGATCTTTGAAGTGTTTGCTTTGCTGCATTGCTTCCCGTTAGCCGTTGAGCGCCAGTTACACCCGTCAGAGGGCTGAAAGAATCAGGAGATATATGGGTTGGCTGGAACTTGCCAAGAGTGGATCTACGGTTAGCAGGCAGAGAATAAAATACGCAATCACGATTGTGAGAATGAGCATAAGCTGAACGAAATGGAAAACTGATAACAGTGAGTTGTCTGTGAGCATTTTGTGGATACAGAAGACTAAAATGGAAAGGGATGAAGGACCTCCTAGCTTCTAACTAACTACGCCGCCTGTCCCACATTCCGTGGTCTTTACCAGCAAAGTGCTTCCCAACCGACGTCCAACACATCCGCAATCACTGATTTCAGTGTTGCATTACGGTGGATGGAGGGGGATAAAAAAGTAAGCAGTAGAAGCTTGTTGATATAAGTATTCTTCCTAGGCTTATTAGTGGAACCATTCCGTCTCCTGGTCCCACTGTAGGGAAGATGGCTTGGAAATTAGTTATGAGCTGTCACTGATTTCATTGCCTCCGGCTAACAAAGAAAGGCCACTGAAATGGGTCACGGACAGCGGTATAGGCAGATACTGGGAGAAGGGTTTCCCCGGATGGTCACAGGGAGGTGTGAGGAGGGAAACACTCGCCTGCTGCTAACAGCGGCGTTCACCACTAGGTATAAGTGATTAGCTAAGAATGAAACAGCAGCAGTTGTGCTAAGCGTCAGCCTGCATGAGAGGCGTGCGTAGAGGCAGGTCCAATTTGGAAGTTGGAGGGGAGGCAGCAAAGCGCCTATGGACTACTTCCTGACTGCCTCCGATCTGGGAACCATATTCATATTCAACTAACGGGGAAGTATAGGGTCCCTATTTCTCAGGGCCCGGAACGGGACGGTGACATGCATGTCCACTTTTGGAGGCGGCTTATGTCGCCACAGCTCGAGTCAGCTTTCCTTGATTAGTTCAAAACGATTCAGGAAGTAATGTACTTTCGATTTTCCAACAGAGGAGTGATTGAACACATATGGGCAATCTGCGTCGTTCCCCTTCCTGATCTTAATTAGTCGTATGAAATTTTTTCGCTACTGCTTGAGGCTATTTGTTTGCTCCACCCTGGGGGCTGCTAAGTATGTATTTTATGGTCATTAGCAATTTCGCCCATACGGACTGAAGAAAACAAAAGTGGGGACGAACAGACACATGGAGAGGCAGCTTGTGCCGCGCACCATCTGCAGGTGTGTAGGGCTCGGTCCTCTACAGCCTGTAACTTAACTCTCCTTAAGGAATTCCAGTTGTAATCATAATAATGATGTATATGCTTCTGGAATTACTGGGAGGCATGCTCAAGACAGAATCAGTTAGTACAGAAAATTCACGGCTGATAATATTTACAATTACGAGGACAGTAGATGCAAAGAGGCGCAAACGGCTTCGATTAAATATTGAACGTAAAACGGGCAAGATACCGGGCTATCGCACATGTATAACCGTCTGTCATGAAAATGAGGCATGGTAATTCAAAGTTAAATTGGGCGCATTAGCAGGAAATATTCTGTAGCGGAAATTAAAATCCGTCCCCACCTTTCGAATCGTTTATTGGTACACCAGATTTGCTAAGGTTATCGAAATGTGCACGTAGGCTAGCGGAGTGTGCCTCCCCCGAATGGAATGCAACTGAGATATCGTTCAGGTAAACATACGTATTACCTAAACCGCGCGTAACTTCTTACATAAACCCTTGGAAGTTTTACGCCATGCTGCCAAGTCCGAAAGGCATATTTACAAACAGGAACGGCCGGAAGGCATGGTCATTGCCGTTTTTGGTATGTCAGTCTCCTCTACGGGGATTCGATTATAAGCCCATAGTTGTCAAGTCCACGACATTTAGGAGGCGACAATTTTTGGATAGCCCGGTCTCTTGTGCCGAGATGAACTGGGATCCTAGATTCCCTGTTTCACACATGGGATTATGCACCCTGAAGCACATATTTGCTGGACCGCCAAAGCGGCTGTGATGCTTGCAGTAACCCTCCAGAGATGGTACGGATGATGGCCTTGGCAAGGGGCTATTTCGCTTATCTCGACGCGGGATGAATCGATCCCGTCTCTCGTTTCCAACACCTGGTAGCCGCTGTGACGAGGCATCGACCTATGTCAAGACAGATGCTAATTCGCCTTGTGCATTTGGTTATACGGCTATAGGGGGGGGGCAAAAAGTGCTTAATGCGGAGACGTCTGGGTTACGGCACGACATGATATCATCAGGGATGTCTGCGGTTTCCTCTAGTGAATACTTACGTTCGGCACTTAATAAAAGAGCTAGGTGTGTTGAGAGCCGTTGAAACCACAGCTGTCTTAAAACTGGACCGCCGCCGAACGATGCACCACTGAGACGCCGCATTCCCCGCAACAGCTGTGAGGGCTTCCCGTTCCCGAGCTCGACCCCTTGAAGCAACTGCCGGATGCGCTGACCTGACGTAGAGGCACCGAATTATAACAGTCTTCCTCAACGCTTCGTAGCTGCACGAAAATACTATGCCTTCCTTAACCTAAAGGGTTTCATCTGGGGGCGGCCGTCCCGCGACCCGTCCGAAACGGCTGACGTCCCCGGTTATCTTGGTAATTCTTGAACACCAGTTCAACTGAAGTAGACCAGGGCTGAGGATTGGACGCCGTGTAAAAAGGTATTTGAGGCGATGGGGCCCGTACTTTTGAATCTGGAATTTGTTTTCGCGCCTTGGACATAACAACGTATTTGAAAAATTAACGTGAACAAAACGTGCTGGGAGTAACAGAAAGAAAAATGGAACTGGTAAAAATCAACACAAAACAGCAGTGGGCAACAAAAAGACAACGTAAAGGAAACCCGTGAGAAAAAATGGCAAACAGGGAGCCAGCAAAAGTAATAGGGACTCACGTTAGCAGTCAATTATTTGGAGCTAAAAAAGTTGTCAAACCGACTGACTTACCGCGGATCTCGTATTACGTTTGCTTGCCCCTGACAGCTGTTGCGGCTTCGCATCACACTCACGCGCTGGGCGGTCAACATTCGGTTAAACAAGCAACCGGGAAGATCTAATCCAAGTTTTGCTACAAAAAGGGGGATGGCATCGTTTTTAAAAAAGCTAGTGTGGCAGGCTACTGGCGGCAAAAGGATAATAACAGGGAATGTGCGTTGCCTTGCGTGAGATGGATATTTATAACCCCAGATGCAACATCGTTCTGTTACCTTATTTAATGACACCGGACCCAGGTTTTGTCACGTCAAATTTATCGTAGAGGGAGGCGTCAGGTTCTAGGTGTCAGTGACTGACTCAAAAGCACGCTTTTAGCTATGGGGTTGGTCAGCTGAACGCACCGGGTGACGTCTAAATGAGTATTTATGGCAGCCTTAAGATTGGATTGGATCCCCATG
The DNA here is from genome assembly GCA_008360955.1 of Fasciolopsis buskii. NCBI lineage: Eukaryota > Metazoa > Platyhelminthes > Trematoda > Plagiorchiida > Fasciolidae > Fasciolopsis > Fasciolopsis buskii. Next base: position 147,938 of record LUCM01007572.1, read on the forward strand.
CAGCAAACATTAATGGGAAGCTTGTTTCAAAACTTGAAAGAGGTAATAAGAAGCGCAACCTTAAAGAGGATTTAGTAATGTCGTTATTGATTAATAAGGACCTTTTACTTAGAGAAGAAGGGTTGGAAGAGGTGAATACAGGTTGGGTGGTGGAGAACTAACAATTATTCACCGGGTTGCGTAAAAATTTCGGGTTAATTTTCGTTCGCCGTGCCCTAGTGGCTTGAGGCTGAGAAGTGAAGAACGTTCCTTATTATTTAGAGTAGTTGACTTGCCCAGGACCTGCTTAATAAAGCTCCTTTTAACCGAAGTCATGTCTAACCTTTACACGCTGTAGTATTCGAACTGTCATGCTCAGCGATTAGTCTAATGTGTGCCTTGCAGGTGCAGGGGATGCTGTCGGTCAGTTTCATTGTACGAGAAATCAGACTAGTACTTCGTCAAGATTTAGCCGACTGAATAACCGAATGCTTTGAGAAATTTAAAAAGGTCGAGTAGTTTAGACCAAGGCCATGAATTAGGAGTCTGCACGCCCCACGAGATCCGTGTAGCAAAGTTGAACCGTTAGGTTGTGTGAGTATCTTGCTCTTATCGGTAGAGAAGCTCGTTATCCAGGAGATAAATAAACTTTCCATAGCAGACTAACCGGTATCGACTTCTCTGATCCAATACTAACTTTGCCGGGCCTAAGAGCACAAAATATTTTACCATTGTCAAACAGAAATCGGACACTGAGACGTGGAATTTATTGTGCCGTTAGAACGCGTAAGGGAAAACAGATGACCTAGTACGCTATCTTGTTTTGTGCCACTGGTAGCCGGTTTGGCATTAGCGGCAAAAAGTCAACGGAGATCACTTATGACCTTTGGGTTGAATAAGATGATATCCTGGATTGGAGAGAATGGATGTCGGGGAGCTAACTTTAGACAAAGCGCCGGTGGGGAGCACGGTCAAGGGCCTTAGACTTATCGATGTAGATGACTGCGAAAGCTACAACGCCAGGCAGGTTAGAAAGTTAAGGTGGTCAGAGTGGCATTTGGAGCAGAGGAAGAATTGGAGAACGACGTGCTATGTAGAGCTCAGGAGTTTGCACTCTGAGTTAGTCTACAATGGAATTTTCAGGTACAGTTCCCATGGCCTTGAAGAAAACGGGATTGTGGGTAATGAAATGATAATTAGATAAATTATGCAAAATCATTTTGAAGGTGTAGTGCGGTTGAGCACCAGTAAGGCTAAGTCAAAATCACCACCGCCGAGGGGCTGCTAGTAGAATGCCATCGTGGGCCTGGATTGAAACCTGAGAGACGACGTGCAACAGTCTTAACGTCCATGGGTAAGGCAGCGTCAGACAGACGAGGCAAGATAATATAAATGGAAATGACATGTGTCAGTGAAAATGGTCTCAGTAACATAACATATTTGGTTTCCATGGATGAGTGCTTTGAAATCTTTCCGGCCATTGCCTTCTTAATAGTCCATCTTAAAATAAAATTTGCGTAGAGCCCTCAGAAGATCAGTTTCTAAGACGTAACTTTCTTGGTCGGTTCGGCATAATGGAGTGGGTTAGAGCCACGAGCTAAGACGTGGCGGGCAAGCCGTGTGGGAAAAGTGACCAGTGAGGGAGGCATGGATTTGGATCCCATCACGAACCACCTCGTGATCGCTTTCTGGAACTTTGGCTGCAACGTAAACTGAGGTGCAGTGATCGGTACATGTAAACCCCATCTGTAATATATTATTTTTGGGGAAAATTACATCCTGAACCCGACTTCCATGGTATAGGCGGGAGACAAAAGGTTCCCGGTTTGGCCGGCTATTTGCCAAAGCAAACGGATTCTATTACATGGTATGGGCAGGTTATTTTTAAGAAGACACAGTGGATAATCAAACGGCAGGAATTGTTGTACCATATTTAAGTTTTAGAACGAGTGGGAAGAATGACCTGTTTGTGACACAGTAAGGAAACAGAAGAATTTGTCCCGAAATGCAAAGACCTCTAAGGGGAACTTGTCGTCTCAGTGCACGCCATGAATTCTGAAACTCCCCTTCCTGTATAAGTAAATAGTAAAGGAATCTTTACAGAAAGTGCTCAGGGATGGAAAAAATGGTCAGTATAAAGAAAGCTTGCCTCGGTGGAACGGGTCTGACATCCATCAGTCGTCAGAGACCACAATAGTTTTCGATGCCTTCGACTGAGGTCGAGAGTCTGAGATCCTTAACACAATCGTTACCAGAATTAGAATAAAACTCCCCGCCCCATAGTCTGGGGGCAATATGAATGGCACAAAAACAAGGGCTGGCGTAGTTACCAAACAAGGTTTCTTTTTGAAGGCTGCGATGGAGGGCAGTGGGAGAGGCAACTGTTGGGACAGCGGATTCCACGAAGAATGTTTAACAGTAAATTTGCCTTAAAAGCAGTTACTGATGTCTTTATGGTAGCGAGCTTGGGCTTTCAACAGGAGTAAAGATTTTGGTTTCTAAACTGTGTGGTTGAAATGCAGTTGTTCTTAGTGAAGATACGGTTGAAGAATACCTGGCTTGCTGTGAACCGCCGAAGTCCCGGAGTTTTATGGTGAAACACTCTGGAGTCTACAGTGTAACTCTTGTTAGATAAGCTATCCTTTAATCGCCTCATGAACGCAATATCAACCATTTTGATAGTCGCTCTGTCAAACTGCTTTGTGTCAGACTGGACCGAGGAAAAAATTTTCCGGCATCATTCGGATGCATGCTTCCAAGGAGCTTAGTCTATTCGGGTCCAGCTCACACAACCAGAGTAACCCCGTCTTCCAAAACGTTAAAACCGCAGTAATAGTTTTGAACTACATTGTGGACTACATTGATAGTGTAGATGATTTAATTTTCAAGTTTCTGCCTAGGATAAAGTAAACTTCTGACAAAAAATGCATATTTTGCTTGAGAATGTTGCCTTACATCCGTTGGTCCAAGCATTATGAAACATTCTTTTAAGTTGTTTTGGCGATGCTAGAGGCCAGAGTCCGGGCTACAAGAGGTAAATGATTTTGATGCCATTATTAAATAGAGATAGGCCATCGCTCCTAAAAGCACTAAGAATATCACTAGCATACAATACAAACAACAGCGAGCTTGGGACACTTCCATGGATTACGCTGCCGATCGCTGACCTGTGATGGAGAGCAAAACCGTTCATCTCTGCCATTTGATTTCCCGATGAAAAGTGCGACGAAATTCCATAGGAGGATCCGGTTAACAATCCCATTGACTTGGTCTTGTTCGTTGGCTCCCGGTGAGATGCTCCGTTCCACGCATTGTGCACGTCTGAGTAGACCGTTACCGCCATCTTTCCACAGTTGTGACTGTGTTAAGGGGTTATTCATATACAAAACGCAGTATTTATTTTGGGGGACACCACCTGTGCCAATGTAAATGAGCCTGTTGCCTGCAAGAAGCCATTGTCTGTTGTTTTTAATTGATCGCTCCATGATTCCCAGGGGAATGTTGGCAAGGCTCCGGGGTGGACAGAAGATTGGGTCATATCGTGTGCCACTTTTGTGTATCGGGATTATGACAGACTTTTCGCATGTGGAACGGAAAGTGCTGAGTTCGATAGTGAGGCCGAAACTTTAGGCCTAGAAACTGAGGTATTTCCCATCTGGAGACAGGCAGCTAGAAATAAAAAATAGTGCAGGTTGATAGTGTAAGTTTGCTTTTGCCATCAGCGGAGCTATTTCTTTGGGTAAAAACAAAATCTTTGACAATATCCCCTAGGTCAGGCGGGGCGCCATGAAGTCGAGCATTTACCGTCCATTGTTAGAGGTCAGCCGAGAACCATTCTGGGAAATGCCGAAATGTTATCAATGATAAATTTGAAAAAAATTTAATCCCATTCGGCAGACATATGCAAAAACGTTATTGCAAAGTGAATGCTGCAAATGCGTACGACGCCTCTCGGCTCATCAACCACAGTGAGAGATGTCCTAGCAAGAACAGGAAACCCTAAATTCATATGAAACCAAAAAGAAGTGGACCCTAACGGCGTCCACCAATTTAGCACATTTCAGTCTGCACAGCAAAAGAGTAACCAGATGAAAAAACGTCCTGAATGGTTCTATTTGAGGGCAAGCAATCCGGCATATCTTGTCGCTATTAAGTCGGTTTTGGGTTATCCTGCAGAGTATGACCCCACGCTTCCGGATGGGAAAAAAATTAATTGGATACAACTGTTCTCACCCATCGAACGAGAGACTACCTTTACGCGCACATCTCGTCGTAATTTTACCGGAAACATACAGAGAAATATTCATGCAGTTTTACTGTGGTGGTGTGCAAACTACACTGCTATCTCCAAACATCTTCCCTATTACCATCAAAATTAGGGAGCCATCACTTTGCGCAGATCAGCCTAGTTGTAACCCGTTATCGCTAGTACTCCAAGTTTTTAATTTCCTGATAACTTTGGCCGCAGTTGTCCTTTTGTCCTCCGTTGTGACCACTTGGTGTGACGATTCAGCTATTGGGCGACTGCTGTCCGCCTTCGAGATACACTCCATTTGCGTTACCATTCTAATGCTGTGGGCAAGTCGGTGACTACTTTCGCTCCGTTTTCCATAACGTTTCAGCAAATGTAAACTATGGAATTGCGGGCTCAGTAAACAACCTAAAACCCCGTACCACTCCTCTGGTGACTTTAAATCCATTTGGATTTCAGCCTTCTACTCGGAGGTGGGAAGAAATGGTATGCTTAAAATCTTGTTTCTTTTTAAATCCGATAACGCATTTCTAAGGCTGACATTTTAAAAAGCGGTAATCTGTGAATGACTCAGCTTTTTGTAGCTTTCCCCTTCACTTTAATTGTGAATTCATTCAAGTAATTTAGCAGATCCGAGGGACTGGGCTTTCCTACAGGAAATTCTGCTGCACTGTGCATATTGGTAAGTCGCTGTTTGGGCGTTTCTAACTGTGATTCATTACCAGTTTCCTGAGGTTTACAAAAGCGGAATTTACTGGTCAGCAGCTTTAAATCTGTACGATTGATGCACCACCGTCACCCCCCATAAATTCTTTCGCAATAGTGTATTCCTCTGGGGCCGCATGGAGCGTGAAAGATATTTGATCAATATTTATTGCACTGTCTAGGTTGGGGTTGTGTTCAGAAGCTGGCACTGAAAAATGGAAATGGGGAGCCAAAGCGAAAGTCATTTAAGGTGATTACAACGTTTACGACGACGTCAATCCACTGTTTGGAAGTACGTCACAGTCTGCCGATGGTGAATGCAACCGCCGTTAGACTTAGCTTCAATGTCCAGTAACTGAAGAAGAATCATGCAGTCAAAACAAAAAGAAATGCGGGAACGATTGTGCGAAAGCAGTCGGGGGAAATTAGGAGAAACTACCGGGAATTCGGAGGAACCAGAGATGTTCTCAGGAGAAACCTCGGAATTATCACGCTGCAATTACTGTATACTTACTGGAGGGTCAAACATGGCGTGCCCCGAATAAGGGACGCGAGGTCAGGGTTTCGATTTATCACCTCAGTTGACGGGCCAAGTGGCGGTAGCGAACCCACCCAATTTTTAGTAAACAATGAGAGAATAAGTGATTTCAGGATTAGCCCGGTAGTGTAGGAGGGTTGGACGGATAGCTCAATTGACGGCTAGCTAGATACTGAAAGAAATGGAAGAAAAGGCAGAAAAATTACATTTGACTACTTGCAGTACGCGAATGTCAATAAAAGTGAACAGAAAACAGTGGCCAAGGAGCAAACAAGATTCATTCGAAAGAAGTTAAGTCCCTGATGAAACTACTAAGACAGAAGAATGGGGCAGGCAGAATCGGGAATACGTTGGCCCTACGTGGGTACAAAATTTAGTGACACGATATCTGTCTGATATAGAACCGAGTAGGATTACTAGGTAACCTGGAGAAGAAGTACTTTAATAAAAGAATAGGAGGAAAGGACGTTAACCTTAGCTGCGCTAGTTGGCGGGCCTACTGCACACTGAGGATCCAACATAAAAAACGTATTTACATTATGAATGCAAGAGTCGTGGTCCGCGACCACAACCACGACTGCACAGCGCTGCTTCCTACCTGCAAAAGTGACGTCTAATTTAAGGTGGTGGATAAGACCGCGCTCCTCACCAGTGCCATCAACAATGGGTCAGGGAGAGGGAAAAACGGACATGGCGTAGATGGGGCGGATCGGACGACAGCTTTCTGTCTGTTGATGGCGCCAGGTGAATAAATGCCCTTAAGAAAATTGTGGAGCACCTTTCGGGTTGCAGGCAAAATAGAAGGATCATGAGGCGGGCAACTGTATTACAAGCACAAAATTTTACGAGCTATAACCAATAATTTCTTCAGCTGGCCTCTAAACTAGGATGCTATTACCTCCGTGGACTGGGATATACAATCGGCAAATCTGCATGTATGCGGGCGTAAAAACGAAAAATGAACAAACGCTGCGCGGCTACCGGTGAAGTACGGGATGTGCCTAGGCCGACAGAATGAAGCAGAAATCCGACAATATAGTGACGAAGATACAGAAGCACATGAATGTGGTTATATTCCTAGTAAAACTAATCAGACTTCGTGGATCCGGTCAAGATAAGGCTGAAAATAAATCATTGTGTTTAAGGGAGCAGAACCAGGGTAAGTGAATACAATCAAAAGGTCGGTTCATAAAGATCACCGTCAATTATTACGGAACAAGCTGCTTGAAGTTAAGGTTGACAGAACTTTGGGTGACTTCAAACAGAAATGTTTGCATATTTTTCCAAATTCCGAATGGAGGACGGCAGTGGACAAGATAAAATTTCACGGTGACTTCCTGGAACAAAGCGTAAGAGAGAAAAGTTGACACTGGATAATAAATTCGTGGAAGTTAAAAATGAATGCAGTTCAAAAAACAACGGCAGCACCCTAAGCAATATTCCTCACTTAAACGCATCAGATATGCTTATCAGAGGACCATCACCCAGCCGAAGAATAGATGTGGATTAGGATATGCGGCCAACATTCTCGAAATTTGTCCGTCTTGAGTAACAGTTATGAAGGCTGGGCTGCGACCAAGGTAGTGAATGGGTAAGACGACTATTGACAGGAAAGTTTTAAGATCATGCAGGAAATCAGGACGGAGAAGCAAAGGAAGTACACGCGGTAATGTTCGATTATCCGTATGTAGGAGGCGGAAGAAGATCAAGGTGGCACCGCACCACTGAAATGATCAAATGTACGTGAGAAAGCTATTAAAACGGCAAGAACAAAATGTGCAATCGTACAGATCGACGCAGATGGCGGCAAAATAGCCTGTAATCTCCACCCAGATCTACAAAATCTCTGAGACACTGGTTTATTTGAGATTTAAAGGCAGTTTTTCAGTGTTAGCTGTATTTGCCCACAGTACTGCTCCCTTTGGTTTAAGGATTTAGCAACTGTGATAGGCAAGGTTGTGTTCTATGTTTCTTCTGCCGGTGGTGATTGTGGCTGTCTTGTTTATAAGCAAAAGTAAGTCCCTCACTTTGAGCATCTCCGCTTGGATAAGCGGTCTAGTATGACCAGCCATTGGACTTGACCGGACGGGTAGCCGTGCATGAGGACTTCCAAGCAACATTCGAAAAGAATTGTGGACTTCTTTTTCTTCGCGTTGGTTAGCTTACAAAAGCTGAGTCATCTCTAAGGTGTAAATGCATTGATAGGTTGGGGCTTTACCGAAACATTTCGGTGGGGTCAATGGCAATGACCATGATTGTGCGGAAGATATCTTGCCGTTCTGGACCAAGGCCTTGCTTTATTTAGTGCCTCAGCAAGCTTGGCGAGCTAAAGATTAGAAATTAGAAGTAGTTTCTGGCTTTAATGGATGTCTGTTAAGGAAATTGGCCTAAGCGCAGGCAGAGACGGGAGTCCAAAACGTTTTTGCGGTATGACATAATCAGGGGTAGCAAGGGCGTAGTTGTATCTATTTAACCAAAGGGATAGACGGCTGGCTTCACTTATCATTTACGCCGAATAAACATCCAGGGACTTCGAAAAGTCAATATCATGTACAAACGGAACCTGGAATGAAGAGAAAACACTAGCTTCATTTGGGCAACATCTCGTTTTACGGTAAGCAGCAATGAGGTGTTCGTGTTCCGGGAAATAAATGGGGATGCAGTTCCGGGCCAGTGCGCATGGAAATAATATACTGAACTAGGGTGAAGGGGCAAACGGGTAATTCCTTGTGAGGGGGTAAGAGAAGAAACAGAAGTTCTTGGCCTGGAATTCACACCACTTGTCGGATTGTTGGTGGATTGTACATTTTTACCACTCTCATTTGGAGCAAACGAGGAATAGGGTTTTTCAAAAATGGTTTGGCCACTACTGTACCGCCGAGTTGATGGCAATATGAGATCAGAATGAGATGGAACCAAGGGCGAGACGGTGGTGGTGGTTTGGATGCTTTAGTTCTTATGCACTAGCTGACCTAGAACCTACGGCTCCGCTGAGCAACATGACCAAGATTTCTGCTGACAAATACGCAGGCCAACCCCGGTCCCTCTTGCGGGACTCCATCGATAGGCGGCATGTATTTGGAAGGCTAATGAGAGCACCTTTTTTAGCTTGGTCGGAAACATTAGTCTATCTGGGATTTTAGAAATGGTGCTCTTTTTGAGCAGCAAGCAACCCATGTTGCTAAGCGGGATTGCGTAGTAAGAAACGAATAAGCGATTGAAATGTCTTGGGTGGTATAGTATACTGAGGGTTCCTTTGCTTTTGTTTTGCCTATTTCTGAAGCCACCAACGGCCAATCAGGGGTTTAAGCTCACCGGCGGTAGTTACGAGGGGTTGTTTATAAGAATACACGCCGGCATCAGGATGTATGTGACTACCGACACACGACGCACGGAGAACAAAGCTTATACCGAGCATGGTGGAGAAGTGAAATTAGGAAGCTGAACACGCTGCGTCCCAAAATCGGTCCATATGTGGAAGCAAAATCCACCAAAAACGGTTTTTGGGATTGTGAGAAGATTCCATTTAATCGGATTGTGCCACAAGCTGTTAGGGAAAGAATTGCCCAGAGAAGACGGCCCCTTTACTTCTCTCGTGCTAGGCATGAAGTTTTGCCTCGGAGCACCGCTTTTGGTAATTTTCGGAGGGAAGGGTAGAGCCCATTTAGAATTGCCCATGTATAGTCCGCCCGTATTGATATGTGTAACATAATCTTGCAGCAGTGTGGAGATGAGCTATTGTTCTTTTTGTCTTAGTTGCTGGTGATAAGTGGTCCAACATAGAATGAGGTTAATGTGAGCTGACAGGGCAAATATTGGAGACAGAAAACACAGAGGTTTGGACCACCAATGGCAAGTTTGAATGCCATGCCCTTTGTGATGGGAGCCCTAACAATGGGCGTGCTGGATGACTTAGAAACCGATCTATCCTGAGTTTTATACGAATTATCGTAGGAAGGAAAACGTCTTACTTCGGTGATGGGGCTGTTCAAAGGATTGCATGATGGATAGGGTAGAATTGATTTTCGCTGCAGTTGGAGTGCAGGGGATAGTTGAGCAGGTAAACCCATAACTGCAACCATTATATATATACTTTTTGTGCCATACTTCCTATTATTAACTCAAATATTCGCTATTTTATTTATTCTGACGCGGTATAAGCTCAAAGTACTTCCTCTAATCAAATTAGCCTTTCTTTACTTGCCGTCAGTTGAAAATGTGCAGAAAAGTTCCCAGGTTAATTAAGGTTCTCTGACAAGCACCATCGTCGCGTTATTACTACTGCGCACTTTGTGGAGCTTAGTTTGTTTGTTCAAAAACCTAAGCTAGTGCCCGGCGGTTCTATCGTAAGCACCCTAAAACAGTAACGTGAGCGTAAGCAAACCCATCCAGTATTTTTGCAAACAATCTCAGTGGGTACTTCTTGGGATAATCTCTGACTGCGAAATTGTCTGCATTGAAATTCGACTGACCGCAGGTTTTATACGACAATAATTAGCGGGCTGCTCCCTATTTCTGGAAGCTTTTCTCCAACAAGGGTCTATATAACTAAAAAAACGGTACGTAAATCTCTCACTAGTCGGCCTATGATCTGCGCAATAAAACGGACCACTAGGCTCCCAAAATCATACGAAAACAAGAATGCAGCAAATCACAGTGAAACAAACGCAAACTCCGTAGCTCTCGCAGACCTTTGTGAAGGGGCATACAGGTAGCCAGCTTACTTCCACCAAACGACTTTCGAACCAAACAAGAAAACTTAATCCCTAGATAAATTGTCTGACGCTATCCTCTGCATATTAATGTCACTAAACCGCAAGCTATCCCAATTCTGAAAATATATACCTGCCGGCTCTTGGACAGTGTAATCAGTGAGGTCCAAAAATGTTTAACGGCAGCAAAAGCGCCGTCGTTTTCAGTGTTCCTTAACGCTTTCCAACTGAGAAGACCAAATCACGCATTGTGCACAAATGTGAAAAGTCCACCCACCGGTACACTTGCATCAGGTTCCCCAAAATCCCAGCGTCACTGCTATCCCATGCTCTTTCGACTCTCAGATAAACTTGCGGCCCAAGAATTCATTAAGAGTTGGGAAAATTTTGCTAAAACGCCACATTTGCAAGATGTAAAATATTCGCCGACAAAATACCTCTGCAGAAAGAAACGCTCTGTCGGTCGTTGATAAGTTCATTAACGCCCGTATCTTCAGAACCAGCAATCTCTACTGCCAACCTATGTAGGAGTCTCATAAGGATTCCACGACCATCGCAGTCTGCAACCCCTTTAGCATAGTTGACACCAGTCTACCTTGACCTGACGAGCTCATCCTCCCCACCCTACCACAAAGCAAACGACCCCCTTCTCGTTACCTCATGCCGCCCAAAGTATGGAAATGATGAAATACGTTTCACTCTGAATTCGGCCTTGACACTCCTGCCTGGTGTCCAAGTAGGCCGGCCCAGGTGCTTGCTTGCGCAGAAGAGCCCCCACTACCTCAACTGCTCTCCATGCAGAGGGCAGTTTGACCTTATTAAATGCACTGGTCTGGCAAACTACCACGCCACATCAGAATGAATATTCCTCTATTTTGCCCCCGAAAATATCTCTATCCGTCCTTGAGCCAAATGTCTTTCCCAGTAAAGCCAAACTCGGACCCCTCCTCATCAATCTCAGGACCCCCAAATAAACTCCGTTTCACCTACCCCGGCCTCGTCCCACAGGCAAACAGTTACAATTCTCTTACCAAATAGTAAGCCTTGCGCGGAAAAGATTCGAGCCCCACAAAGAAAGGTTCAATTACCAATTACCTCTCGGTCTTCAATATTCCCGCCAGCTTTAAATCCTACTGACGGCAATGGCTACCGGATTACGTTCAACAAATATCAACCCGAAGCTCTATTGTCGAAAGCCAACCCACTCATTTCTCCCACATTAAGGTTCACCGGAAAACCTCAGACTACTGGGTCCCTCCGGACCACCGTGAACTCTCTCAGTTACTCCTTCTCTACCACCGCCAACTAGCTAAATTAAGATCACCCCGTTATCAACTTGGATGTACGATCGCCGTACAAAGATTACTGGACTGGAAGTGGATTAGAGCAATACTTTTCTGTCGTTGGACTCCCATTCTGTCACTATGTCTGCGTTGCCACCGCCCCCATAAGCATCCAGCCATCCAAGGCTTACCATTCCGTCAACAACTCTCAGCGCGCGTACCAGACCCAACTCGCGTACCAGCACCAACTCTACTATACACCACTCGTCTTCATACCCCAACACCCTCTCCCAGGTTAATACCTTTGCCACAACAGTCATTTGCCCGATACGATAGCATGATACATGATATAAGTTTACGTCATCTAGTTTTTGGCCACTGTAGACTAAATTAGGGTTGTTGGATAATGTTGCGGGAGAAATCGAAAGACAATCATCTTTGCAACTTCAGAATTGACTTCTCTGGCCTTGAATTTTGGGTCAAATAGATCTTAGTTTAACATATGAGGTAGACTGTCTCCATTCCAGGCAGTAATAACACTGAAAATTGCGCTACACCAATTCCGCGTTCGTTTAACTCTCGTTTATCTAAAATTTTGCTCTAATGGTGATTTGCGATGTTCAAAATATAGTTCACGCAACTGTTCACTGTTTCCATCAAAAGAGATCAAAGGCTCCCGGCTTGAATGATTTTGGGGTTACTACTTCTGACACTAAGCTACTAACGTTTCCACCGCGAATGTATCAAAAGCACGTTATGGCAGTTGTCAAAGATACCTTCTAATATCTGCAAGTCAGCATAAGGGGCGCTAAAATGCCCCCAAAACGGTCCGCTGGGGCCGTCTTCCATTGTGGCATTATATCATAGGGTTTTGAAATATGTACTGGTAAAGCCATAGGCTGAACACCTCCCGTTTTCGTTTTTCTCCGAAGGCTGAAAAGTATATCAATGATTTCATGTCTTGAGAAAAGCAGTTGATAAATTCAGCAAATGCGGACAAATAAGTGAGCAAACAGATCGCAGTCGATGATTTTCCTTCAGGGCAGTTGTTGAAATTTATAGAATAGACAAAGAAATAATCCTTGAGGCATCTAATATTCCAGCGGGTCTTACTACGCCGTTTTAATGAGTCCTAGTTGGGAAGGTCATTCGGTCCCGTGATTTACTGGTGGTTGCTCAATCCCCAAGAGTTGCTTTGTTCTTCGGTAGTGGCTTTCGTCATTTTCATAATAATTGGATGGGTGGGTTTCCTTATTAATTGCGTGAACACGTGGTATTTGTGTTAGATGGTATATTGTGGGCTGGTATTACTGGAACCAAAGCATTCATTTGAAGGTAGGATTTAGGCTAGTTTGTTGTTCACAAATTTGTTTTTACCACTGAGTGCTTAATCGCGCTCTTAGTCGTAAAACCCACTTGTTATCCGATGTACATTACTGTGGATCACCTGGATGCTATCCCTTGTGAATGACATTAGGTGGTTTACTAATGCACTGGCAAAGGCCACGATAAAACATCAAATATCATAATGGCTATTATAGCTGTGCCGTTCGCGGCTGCAGTGTCGTTTTCACCGAGCTGATATGGACTTCCGGTCTCGTAGACAAGCGCAACTTCACACTGGTTATTCACCTTTTAAGGGTATCACCATTGATATGACTCAATGTATTTCGACGGATTTAAAGCACATGTTGTGTCTTGGTATAACCAAAAGAATGCTACTACTATGGGACGATTCGGTGCGCTCAGAAGAGCCCTTTTCTCAATTCAAGCATTGCAGCGATGTGGAGCGTTGGAAAGCCACAGAGTTTCGTATGTTGTTATACATAGGTCCTGTATGTCTAAAGGGTTTGTTGCCGGGTGATGCTTATGAACACTTTCTTGATTGTCTGCATTTGCACTTTATCTCATCCATTTTTGCATAAAACGCAATAGTTTGCTGTCTCCCCAGTAACGTCTTTGTACAAGAGTTTTCTTATTTTTATGGTATGCCAAATATGGTGTACAATGTGCACGGTTTAATCTATCCTCCATCGGACGTACTGCCCCATAGTCCGCTAGGTACACTTTCGTGCTTCCTATATAAAAGCATGATGAGCCTTCTGAGGTACAGTATTCACGGACCAAGCAATCCAGCCCGACAGTTGTACCGTTGGATTTGTGAGGTGGTCGCTGCTGAGGGCTTGCCACCAAGTACGACGATGGGCGAATGCGGTGACCCAATGATCCGCCTTCGCGGATTCTCAAACCCCTTTGTCTTCAAGAGATTGCTGTTGTCTTGCACAGTGCCCAACTACGTTGTAATTGTTCGCCGCAGGCATGCCTACGTAATCAACATATTTAACGGCGAAATCCTTTTTAAATTTTTCCGTAATCTTACCCACCTTTTCACTTATCCCATGCATTCCACACTTATGTGTTCTGTGTTGATGTTTTGGTGGAAGACGTAACTGTGCCCCTCATTGATGTAACATGTAAATGTTTTTTGTATCTCAAAGTATATCAGTCATTTTTCCTGTATTAATAGTGTTGCAAAGGAAGGGCAGTTTTTCTCTGTTAGTCGTAATGGTTTATCTTTTAAGGGTTGACAATCCATTATTTTAGGTGTAAATATTTGTTTTGTTTCCCATAGACGATTCTGTTGCGGTAGTTCAAACCAATTGGCTCCTGGATAGGGAGAGAATTCGGTGCCCACGTAATACAACAATTGCACACTACTAGCGATTGCTGTTTCATGGAGATGAGCTGCCAAACGACACGCCCATTTATGACTTCACGGAATTATACTATAGCGGTATATTTCATTTATTAGTTACGCTTTTTAGATAACCTTCAAGATGCTATCATGTTTGAGAGAAGGTTGATCGCTCAATCAAGGCCGTCATCGGGTGAAACCGTGCCCATAAACCCTTCTTCCCAGCAATGCTCAACAAGAGAGAGGTAAGTACTATTTTTTTAACCTTAATGATATAGGTTTCCCATTCAAATGTCGCCCGACACCAATTTTAAGGAAACTGCGATCTCAAAAAATCGCTGCGAGTCTCCATTGCCATCACCTAGACCTCCTGGGTGTGCTGGACACTGGCGTGGTATCCTCTAGGTGAGACAACTGTATACATATGAAACAACTATATAGCTCCCTGCCCCATTTAACACCGTCAGCAAGTCAGCCTTAAGGTCCGCAGACTACGGTGGCTCCATATAGGCAAGCTCCTATTAAAGAACATGTCATTTTCAGGACTGCCGTTTAGGTTCGCAGAGAGCACGCCTTTACAACTTAATGCGAACATATGCAGAGGTGGGTTGTTCCTAAATAAACTTATAAGTAGATTACTTCGAACGCATACCCTCCGCTATCGACGATATACGGGTTACTGTCGAGACGAATCCATCTTAACTATCGAGCGAGTGATAAAACACTAGTCCACCGACGCTTGGGATCGTGGTTACGGTCGCAGAATAAGGTAAATGTTAACGAATTCCTAGCGGTTCCAATTAAGCGCACGGTACACCTCGAAAGTTAGAAGTGCACGTCGGACCTTTGCAGTGTGTAGTAAGTGGCGGAATTTAAGTTGGTTTAAGGCTTTCCACGCAGACGAATAGATAAGTTGCGAATTGCGATTAGGAAGTTCAAATTGGCGTTACTTGTGACTACAGGAGCCGATTTAGGGTGGATTCGAAAAACAACCCAAAACGGTCCAATTCTTGTTTCAAAAGGGCGTATTTGAAGTCATTTTGGGGACGATTTGGGTCGTTTTGGCGTATTTTCTGGGACTTTTGGTGAGTTTAGGCTGATTGGGTGGATGAACTACTGGATAAAATAAAACGTTTTATTTCTTCTCTTTCTGATTTCATAACACGTTTACTCATTAGTAGGCTGATTTGAATAATACAGACTGATATGATAAAAGAAATGCTGGGTGCTCGGCATGTTGGTTACCAAGGCTAACCGTTATCTGAGAAGAAACTAGACAGTATGAACAGATGATCAAGCCAAGAAGTGGAAGAACCCTCTTTACACAAAATTTAAAATAGAAACTCGATAAACTGATCATGTACTGGGTGGGAAATTTAATGAACTACAAGGTCGATCTTTTCATGATTAATGACTGGGCTTCATCCAATACAACTTTCTGGTCTAAGGGAAAATTAATGAAAATTTTACTACGAGAAAGTAAAAGATTCCCATGGTTGTGGATAATCCATGAGAGGTAAGCACGTCCTTATGTCTATTTGCCCGGTTTAGGATGGCCACTATCCCGTGAGAAAGTAAGAAAATACAGGCCGATTTCTGCATAAAAACACACTTCAAGGAGTAACTGGGCATCAGTCCCGAAATATGCACATTGCAAAGGGAGGTCTTAGGTCAACTCATTGTATTTGTTCTAACGCAAGTAAAGTGACATTAAATAAACAATAGTGATCAAGCCGCAATGAATTTTATTTCGCCCAGCACCAATTTCGTGACCACGGCCATCGAATCTTTCAGCCGCATTTGTGAATTTTTCTTGATAAATTTAGACAGCAAAAACAAACGGACCAACTTGACTCAAGTTTATGCTCAAATATCTCGGCGATTGACACGATAAGTTAAGTTTTAATTCCTGTTTCGTTTAAACGTATTTAAAAAATTGTTTCTAGCGGGGGTCGAGTATGTATAAACAGTTGGGACAGGAAAATAGTTTTAAAGTTGAATACTTGTGTGAAAATCTTAAGGATCAGAGATTATGTAAGTGTTAGTGACTTAATAACATCTATCGAATCTTACTAGGCCTAGGTTAGGAGGCGATTCAGTCAAAATTTCCCGCTGCGTACGTCACATTTAACACCACGTGTTTTAAATCAAGAAACACAAACAAAGAATATGAACAGGTACTGAAGTGCTCCTTAAAAACTGTGAACCGTACAAGCCATAACAATTAGTTGAATATTGAACATTCTACATCCAAGTGACATAAATGTTGTGATATTGCTAAAGAGGAATCAGAATTTAGAAAGGAAACTGTGATGCAGATGAACCATAACTGACTAAATTGACTCAATCCAGTTTGATTTTGATACATTTTTCAGGAGTACAATTGGCCCACATGAGGAAGTTCATTAATCTCGGAGATGGTAGAACCAATACTTGAAACAGCAATCAGTAATATTCAATTGTTTTGAATTGGCACGAGAGGACCGATGTGATATGGAGTGGAAGATTCACGCATTATGCCTGCTGCTAGTGCAGTCTACTTCTGGAAAAATAGTGCTTGTGTGGATTTCCTATTTAGCATAATCAGCAACACAAGATAGTTTCTCCTCCAACTTATGACAGCGCTTCGAAATTATCCTGAAAGGGCAAACGTTGCAAACTTGCTTGCCCCATTTCAACCAGTGAGTTCGAATCAAAAGCTTTTTACATCTGGGTTAAATCTAAAGTCTCATTTATTCACTCTGGTATACCTTACTTCAATAATTGTCATGTAAGCAGTCCAAATGATAAAGTGGTCTGGGAAGGATCCTGTTTTCCTTGCGGACTGTGAAGCCTGTGCTTCTGACCGATCGTGATTTGGAACCAGAAGAAACGTGGTCGCAACACTCATTCGTAATTACCTTCATCATCGGAACACACAGCTCTAATTGACATAATGTGGGATTGTTTTCGACCGGTGTTATCTAAACAGCAGGTTATGAATGCTATTTCTCAGTCACCTTAAAAACCGTACTGGAATCATTTGTGGAGGCGGCGGTCAGACAATTTTGTTTCTTGTGACTAACTGACGTTCGAGAGATGGACTCTGCACATCGTCAGTCAGGTCGGCACTAAGTAGTTTGTCAAGGTTTGTGACGTTATTCTTGAAATGTTCTATATCTTTTATATAATAAATAATCATGGTACTAATAGATAAACGGTTGGGCACTGCTGTTGGTTCCTGTTAGCCTAAACCCCGTTTTCCTTTCGATCTTTATTCACTTAATATCCATATCGGTTGAAGTTCTCCGTAAAAATCTATTGAATATCGCTGCTTTGATTACGAGAACATAAGTATGAATGAACGGTTGAAAATGTTAGTGACAGTCTAACGGTTTAAAAGTCAGACCAGTGACAATTTTGCCAATGAGAATTTTCCGCTGAACAGAAAGAACAACAGAACTTGATTCACCCAGTGGATTGAGTCAAAATAAACGTAATACTTATCGTGTGAATGATTCTACTTTCAAAGTTTAATTGATAGAATCTTGGCTGGGATTAAATGCGTCTCCCAGTTGGCGATTAGTACGGATTGTGGTAATCATTTTCTCTATCGGATTTGACTTTTCCAAGGTTTGTATTTGTCGCGTACATTTCTAAACACGTTTCGCTTCATCGTAAAGCGGAATTCGATTAGATGACTCGTCAAAAGCAAGTTTGCCTTGGTCTAACCGGAATTGAAAAATT
Source organism: Fasciolopsis buskii (assembly GCA_008360955.1). Lineage (NCBI taxonomy): Eukaryota > Metazoa > Platyhelminthes > Trematoda > Plagiorchiida > Fasciolidae > Fasciolopsis > Fasciolopsis buskii. The sequence goes on from LUCM01007572.1 coordinate 165,828, forward strand.
CCAGACTACTGCAAGAAAAGATACTGTTTGTTCAGACGCCTAAAGGTTTAATGGAAGACAGGAAATAATCAAAACGTTAGTGTTTCTAAAATTTTGGCTTTTTCGGTCTTGAAGTCTCGGTGTGTACAGTGAAGGGTAAACAAACATTTTCCTCATCCAGAGTTAATCCACAGAGATTCCTAAAGGATGAAATACAAGTCATCTGTTCGACGGATTCATTGATGAGTTTCTTTCCCATCCTGCCAGTCGGATCCTGCAGCTTGCCAGAGACTGGTCTCATACAATGCGTGATTCAAACCACCATTTACAAAATATACTAGTAATTTTTAAATTCAAATTTGGAATTCAAATATACAATTATTATAGCAAAAAACACAGAATCCATGTAATTTTTCGGAATTTTTGAATGAAATCCAAGCTGACAGACGAAAGATCAGGTTGACGATAGATGTTGTGCTTCACGTTGCGCGTGAACGATTCACATTAAAATGAACTGGTCGGAGTAGAGGTGGCCCTGGAATGCATATTCAGGGAAGCCGTTGGGCTTTGCAAAATTAACCGCTGCAAACAACTGCCATTCGAGGTAGGCTGTGAAACTGCGCGGCTGCCGATAATAGGGACATTTGTTATCATTAACTTGAAAATAACATTTCATTATGTAACATAATCTGAGGGAGTTTGAAGAAAGTAATGGTGCACGGAAATGTCATCAGTAATAAATAGTTACACGAAAGCTATGCATACAAAAATTGAAACAAGACGAGTACTGATCAGATAGACTGCATTTGAAAGAAAATAGGTTGAACAGTGGGACCAATAAAAAGACAAAACCATGTTTTGCTCATATCATGGTAACTTTTACCCTTGTGATATCCTTGTTCTTGATTGTCCAACTGATATCTGATGAAAAGTTCCATGGAGACACTTTCACCAAAATAAGAAATGTGGCGTACAAGTCAGTTCGTATGTAGTAAACTGTGATAAAAGCACTCGACTAAGTTAAGTGTAAGTTGAATAAAGCATTCGCGATTAATGTGATTCTTTGTAAAATTGTGTCCCACTTTTAACAAGCTATCTGAAGAAAGGCAAAACCGAAAAGGCAAAGGCAAACTATTGTCTGTAAACTTTCGATCATGGTAAAACCTTTTCATTGGAAGTGCGTAGTGTAAGGATGGTGTACGTGCGGATGCCTAAAGTACAAGGCCACTTTCCCTCGGTCCAGTGTGTCGTGAAATATTGAAACATGATTATGCCCAACTGCCAAACTCCTTCGACGTCAGTTGAACGACACACGGGTTGGAATTGGGCCGCCACCAAACCCGAGGACAAGTACGGAATTAGCCGACCTCCTTATGCGCGAACTGCCTGAAAGTTGTTTCATTCTGTGCGAGGGGTTGGGAGGCGGCATTTGAACTGAAGACCACACAATAGACGACGAGCCCGTTGGAGGGAGATAATCGGCTAATGGTCTCTCTACTATGTGGATCTACATAAACCATTTGATTAGGACAAATAGAAGACTGTGGTGTTGGACAGCCAGAGGCCATTTGAACGTCTTAGCTTGATTAAACGAGGCGGGACTAAACTAGATTCGAGACGACCGACGGAGACGTTAGAGGTAGCAAATGCGATAATCGAGGTTCTAAAACACGTAGTTCTATTTGTCAGAAGAGAATATTATAGGCGATACGAGTGGCTGACTTTGCCAAGATATAACTAGTATTAGTAAATGCTCAGGTCTCATCATGCAGTTTCTATTCAGGGAGCTAGGAATTCAGATGGAGAGCTTGCAAATCATTGTAGGTGGGTGGCCACAGTTAATTAGGAACTGATATAATGCCGTTCACCATCAAAGTTTAGTGCTTTCAGCCTGACTACAGGTAAACGGTGAGAAAAACTATATTCCACCATTTCTAAACGATTCCATTAGAATCTTGGTTATACAACCACTCACTACACTTGATGTACCTTAATCTTCAGGGACCGAAAGTTCGGCGGGTTGTATTGTTTAATTCAGCGGTGCAAAACATGGATATTGACACATCGATAATCGTGAAGAACTGAAGGAATATTGTCATTTAAATTCAACTCTAATTAAAAGCTAAACTGCAGCATGACTCATCACGCAATAGGTATACTCGAACAATTATCCAGTGAATAGCACAGAAGCATTGTGGAACTAGTTTCAATTTGCTAGGAGTCATTAGGAATACATTTCCATCAATCTACACACCTGCCTCCAACAACGAGCGGAGTGTATGTATTCCAGGTTGGCTGGGTAATTATTCGATGTAGTCTTTTACGGTCTATGCTGATCTGATCGGAGTGCTATTAATCATCAAAAAATGTCCACTGCCTTCAGAATGGCTTCCGCAGGTTGCGGCAAAATAGAGCGCAGTGCTTTGCGTGCTCTTCCAATACATTTGATAACATTTTTCACATAAATCGTCATTAAAAATTCCTTTTTTTTAGTTTGTGTGTTCACTGGTCGAAAGTAAGTCTCAGATCACGAAGAAATCATGACAGGCAATAATTGTTGGAAGCATTTCCTAAAATAACTTTAACCTGAAGCACGCTTCAATGAATGCGATAGTTTTCCAATTACCATCAGAGCGGCAGTATACGGGGAGGGATTTATCTTCTAGTGCTTTAGCCCAAAATTGAAAAATCTGGAGGCATCTTATTGGCAGGTAATGAGCGCTCAATCTCCAGGTACATTTTCCCCGTATCCAATCTGGTAGATCATGTACGTTGCGACCATTTACCCAAACAGTCAAACTATTCCACTGGTAGGAATCGAGAGGTTTATCTCAAAGACAGATAACTTACATGTTCAATGCCCTTATTTCACTAATCAGGATTACTGATAACGGTACCTGCTGCGTTCGCGAAGTAAACAGTATTTATTGCACAAAAGAAATCAGTTGATTCGCAGAACGCATTACAGCAATATCGAATTTAAAAGTCCATTTGTAGTAGCTGGACATTAAGGTAGGCTCTTCCAAGGAACCACTGACCTCCTACGGATGTCTGCTCAAAAAACGGCGACCAGATGGACTATTAATTCTTGGGGATTCATAATATCTAATCATCAGGAGGACTCAGCAGTACTGAGACGGACGCTCACAGGACAATCCATCCGATGAGTAGCCGTTTGTTTCCCGTACGTTAGTTATTGTTTGTTCAGTTATTTGTAATTAGATTCAGATAAGCCATATCAAACCGAGCATTTTCCAAACTGCCTGAGGAGACATGGATACCGAAGTCAGACGCCAACTCTCGCATCAGTCACCGCGGCATTAGTTTTATGACATTATATTTGTCAGTATGCGCACAAATAGTTGCAGAATAATGTCTGTTCCAATAACCCGTCAACCTTTTTCTTCTGTTCTTCTACACAAACAATAGCCACAAAGGCAGTATTTAATTCCATTTTTGAAATCATATGGTCTAATGAAGGCGATGCACCGTTTGAGGGTGAGAGGGACCACTGTGTATAGGTGATAAGGAAATTTGAAACCTTCTGCAATCCCTGCTTCATGATAATGGTAGTTATGTCCATTTGTGTCAGTTTCATGTCAGACAGTGAACATGTCTCTTGGTTACCGCGGTACTAGTGAGATAATCAGATAGATGGCGTCGGATTGCTTCTAAAGTCGTTCGAGTTTAATATTTTATTAGAACTGAATTTTAATTGGTCATCTTTTCCATGTCATGATTCATAGCATTCTTTTGCCTGCCGAGGGCAACAAATAACGTGAAACCCCGAGAACTACTGGTCGTTTACTACCTTGTTTTTGAACAAGGAGCGAATACATATCAGTTCAGTATTATCTAGAACGTAATATTGTATCATAAAATAGGGGAGATTATATTGAACTAGAACAAATTTGCCTGACTAAGGAGGATTTTGTTTGGTTCTGTAGGTAACTAATATCATGTCATTGGGATGTAAAGTTTACCGGTTCAAGCTCTTCCATAGTCGTTCACATACTGGGGTGTCCTGATAGGAAATTCTGTCGCAAGACACTCCTTCTCGTAGCATGCTCGGACGGGCGTTTGCAGCTATTATAACGCCGTTTTTACCGATTATCATTCTGCATGGCGGTTGGTTGGCAATAATCCATGATATTTATAAATCTATCTCTCGTAAATTTAGGAGATGACCGTGTTAAATTGAAGGGAAGTATGCACACGCGGCCAGATTAACGTTGGGAAGCCTTTCATTATTTGCATCCACCTTTATGAAGTATTTTGCGCTTATTTACAATGAATATGAAACAGAATCAAATAAACAATGATTATTATCTTATCTAAGTTTGGTAACCGCAAAAATACCGCGCTAAATAGAGATATCTTACCTTGGTTTGCTGTAAAACTAGTACATGAAACGAAAATTTAATTTTCCGCTGCTTGAATCTGCGTGTTGCCACAGCTGATGAACTGAATACACAAAGGTATATGCATGTATCACAATGTCACCGTGGTTATTTCAAACCCTACATTAGTTGGAGGTCTGCATTTACTGGAGATTACTGGAAATCATTGTGACACGGTGACGTCGTATTCCAGGAGAAAAATTAATTGTAAAAAATGTAAGCCGATGTATGCCAGCTCTAAAATGACCAAATCAAACTGTGGTGAAGTTGAACAAACCGTTCAGAGCCTGCCCGGTAGCGTAATGGCTAAGGCGTTCGACTCAGAATCGTTCGTCCCGGGTTCGCGTCCCAGTTCGAGTGCGGTGGATATGCACTGTTGATGATTCCTAACAAGGATGAAACAGCTGTACAGTGCTTCCGTGGTTCCTAATGGTGAGTTGATCTATGATATCACATGATGAATTATTTCATGAAAACATTCAATCTCCTAATGCTAACATGTACCAAACTACAAAAGCTAACCGCTTTGCGCGAAATTCACCACCGCCCACAATTAAATACAGAAAAAGCTGCTCTCTTATGGTAGCCAATCCGGTTTGCGTTGGTCATCAATTCATACAAATAAATTTTACAGCAAAGCATTCATTCAAGACCTAGCGGAAACGAGTTTTAAAGACAAATGTTGGTTTCAACTGGTAAGGCAGTATGTTCATTCGGATTTATGACACAGGAGTCATTGATAAGGCAAAATAAAAATAATATGACAAAAGCCAGGTTAACCAATAGTCAACAGATAGTTTTAATAATTCAGCTCTTATCTGACGTTCCGAAGGACGAAATAATCTTTTAAAAAATACTTATAACGTAATACATTTAAAGGAGCTAAAAGTAGACTTTCGGAAATCTTTGTCTGACTAATGTATTCCAAACCTTCTCGGCATCCCCGACAGTCCTATGTGCATTTTGCAATTAGAAAGACTTGTAAATTCTAGTTTTGGGTAATTTCGCTTTTTTGTCTATTTGAGGATGGTAAGACACCCATACTGCAAAAGAATGCCGGGTACATCGGTTATTGTTATTATTACTTCTAATACTATTATTAATACTGTTACTAATACTTGACCCTCGCTTTTAGCTAAGTGTAGGAGCCAGAACTATTGAACAATTCTAAAACCTATTACGGCCGAACAACTTGGTAGAGTACGTATGACCAAATTGCAGAAATTTTTCATTAACTGAATTTTGTAGAACGTAGTGCTTAAAAAGTGCTGCAGCTTCTCTCACCTCCAGTAACTAAGCCCCAGGATATAATGAAATGCAATGGGTTTGTTTAATTTCCCGCTCGTATGTGTATGTGTGCGCGCCTAGTCAGAAACAATTTTACCATCTCCATTGCCGTTGTGATAATTTTTGTTAAAGTGTTCGGCGATTATACATTAAGTGCCAACGTAGCTTACCGAGAATGGTAGTCGCGTGTTTATTTATTCGATCGGTTATGAGGGGGCAAGCTTTTGCCTCTACGAAAGACGTTTCACGTAATCTGACCGGATAAACGGGAGTGTCAGTTTCCCAACTGTTTGTTGGGAGCAGAACCAAACAGTCACGTGAAGGAGGTTCGAGAATGATGACATTCAGTTGTGGAATCCAGTGACCCCAATGATGGGGAGGCGATCGACACCAATTTTGTGGTCTTTTGATTTAATAGAAACTCACTAGGTTGAAAATACAATAATCTAATCATGGAATAACCGTGAAACCTATACAAAAACAGAATAACAACATAAGCCTATTCATCCGCGAGACAATAAATCGATTTTAATGGTTCACGCGGGATTAGTGATAAACTCCATAGTTCACGCTTTGTTGCAAACGACAGTTCATTAATTCTCAACTTTGATAAACATAATGCGAGAAGCCGTATGAGTGATTATTTAGCATATTTCAGTCTACTGAATTACTCAGCTGCCAAAAAATAAAAAATGCCTAGAGATTGCAAAATTAGCCGTTCTCGATGTTCTAATCTTAGAGCTGGAATTTAAAATATTTACTATGTCAGCAGGTGTTTTAGATATATTTTATAAAATGCGTCTTTCTCACTTCCTTTTCTGAACATCAGATTTTGAGGATACATGAACAAATCCGCAAACAATGGGAATCCTTGAGAACAAAGTAAGGTTTTGTTTGAAGATAAGTCGTACGTTCTTCTACGAGGTAGTCGCTATTATGCATTTTTAAATAATCACATCGAGGCTACATTATCCATTACGGCTTGGTCAAAAAAAAGTTTTTTTCGAATAGCAATCCAATTTTTTGTGCAACCAAGGACGTACCGCTTTCTGCTGGACCTGTCCTTACACAGTGAGAATAAAAGAGGCACCCCATTTTCGGTTTCATCCAGTTTATGAACTTTAAGCATTACATTAGGCATAAGAACTTCTAAGTAAATGACGACACAGATTTCATTAGTATGATTTAGTCCTGTGACCATATTGATAACTGATGTGCCCAAATGAGGCCTATGCAGAGATGCAAAATGAAAACAGGATAGACTGTTGAAACCAAAGATCACGTGATAATTAGATGAACGGATCACGGACCTCAATTTCGACTAGAAAATGTTGTTATGGACAACATGCATCAAAGTGTGATCTTAAGTTTCCACACTGATCAGGTTTATTTAGCTTAAGAAAAATCACTACTTTAAACTATCCGGCCCCAATGTATCAAATCATCCTTCGTCGGCTTTGGCTAGCGTAGCTGGGTATGTTTCGAAAATGTGTCCAGACCAAATTGCAGTGACCAAATCTATCCAACTAATTTTAGGTGATTTTGTTTTTGCGAATAATGACTAGTTTTTGAGTAGAATTCTATAAACTGATCTACCCGTGGGCATGGTGCTGCCAGAAACTACCGAAAAAGGTTTTCGTGCGTTGAATTGAGGGTGGATTGTAAATGCTGATTACTCCTTCGTGAAATGAATCGCGCTTTCAGTAACTCCTCATTTTGCGGCAGACTCCAACGTGAAGCGTAATTCGTTCACGGAAAATAACCAATCAAATTCCGTTTGACTGCTTTGATCATCTCAGAACCGATGGATTCGTGATATGAAAATGGTAAAACTATTTTAGCCTTTCGACAAACTTCAGTGGCAACAAATGTTATGCAGGTGACTTCAACAAAGCCTGGACAATTTTAATCTTGGTTGACGAACAGAAATATTTCTAGAGAACTGCTGGTCGATGCGCGCCTGTAATCACCTCTAAAATTCGGATAAATTTGATAGAAGTACATTAAACTTTCTCTTGGAAGGTCACAGAAGAAACTTTCCGCTCACTGCATTTGCTTTTTGAGGACAAGAATAATGATTCGCTCGGTTACATGTGAGAAGACTTGCACCCATACATACCACAAACCCCAAGGTTTATATAATGCAAAAAGTCCACAAAGCAGGAGCTTCACTTAAGTCCATCCTGGAATCATGAAACTGACTACACCAGGTTGTGGTTGGCTGTTGTTGAACCCGAGGGACTCATTAAAAAACAAAGTGCAGCTTCAAATAGACTTTTAGAAAATCAGGAAATATGCCAGGCGTAAATGTGAAAGGTAGACGTTTTAATTGCGGGTGGGATTAATGTCAACTAAGGTATTTCATGGGGAAACAACCGACTAATTTCCTGGTTTCTTCACATCAGGGTAACTGAAATGACTAGCCAGTGTTCAGTGGACAGATAGATACCGAGAACTAGATGACCTCATAATCAGATTATTGATCGGATCAACCTTTTCCTAGCAATTTCTTGATGAAGCTGAAAAATGGCAGATATTCGTTAAGAAATCATCCAATTCATTAAGTTCCTATGTCATAATAACCCGTATCAGAAATTTTCTTCCCCTGTCTGATCACATTGTCAGAATGAAATTTTTGCTTGACTGAAGAAAACTGTAGCCCAAGATACAAAATGAATGTACAGCAAGGAAGAATGGCTGTTTACAAGGCATGTTAAGTTTGTGTACCCCTGTTTTACAAGTCATTCGTGAGAATTAGTGTCCTAGTTCTCCGCACCCATTTCTTGCTGACTAAGCTGTTTGAAACACGAGACAAAACTGTAGGGCTCCCTGGTACGTATGCCGTCAAAAGAAGCGGATAGCTTTCACCGTAATTTCTTCTCCTTAGGTCTCGCTTTAAAAAAACAACTGTATTTAACAATAAAAATTCTTCCGGCATTGAAAACAATTTGTTGCGGTACTCAGGACCGTTTGGGAAAATTTGCGAATATGCATTTGTTTCCTACGTGCTTATAGACGCGCGGTTCAGGGATTCCAGAGCTAAAGTTATTTTTAAGAGAGGTCAATGTCGCCGGCGTCTTATACTACGTTCCAGAGTACGCCCATCGAAACATGAAAACAGACGGCAAACCGAAGGACTTCCTTTTCGATTTGCATTTGCATTTTCAGTGTTGATTAGAAAACAGAAGATGGATAACCATAGTCTACAGTGAATGAATAAACGTCCAACAAAATTCCGGTATCTTAACAACAATCTATTATAAACAAGTAAACTTGGCAACATTGGTTTGAACTAAAGTTTTGTGAAATATGAAATGGGAGGGAAACCAAAGACAGATGTAAAAAGAGAAAGATGTTAGCCGGAAATGAATAAGTGGAAGAAGAGACAATCCAGGGAATCTGTATACGCGGGACTGGAAAGAACGTCATGGCCATGGGACCAACGGCAACTACGCGAGATTGAGTTGCTTGCACAACTCCGATTTGAATAGCCGGACTATGATAGCTTTGGATGTCATGAGCAATCGTCCACATAATTTCCTGGCACCTCATAAGGGAGCTGCTAGGAACGGAGTGAGATCTGTTCAAGTCAGGAATAGCGACTTCGCTATCGTCATTATTTTCTCTCTTATCTTCGTGACTAAATATATCAAAAGCTATCATAGTCCGGCTATTCAAATCGGAGTTGTGCAAGCAACTCAATCTCGCGTAGTTGCCGTTGGTCCCATGGCCATGACGTTCTTTCCAGTCCCGCGTATACAGATTCCCTGGATTGTCTCTTCTTCCACTTATTCATTTCCGGCTAACATCTTTCTCTTTTTACATCTGTCTTTGGTTTCCCTCCCATTTCATATTTCACAAAACTTTAGTTCAAACCAATGTTGCCAAGTTTACTTGTTTATAATAGATTGTTGTTAAGATACCGGAATTTTGTTGGACGTTTATTCATTCACTGTAGACTATGGTTATCCATCTTCTGTTTTCTAATCAACACTGAAAATGCAAATGACTGAGGCAATTATATGGAAAAGGAAGTCCTCCGGATTTCAATTTATTGTAAGTTAGCTTCAGCACAATTCGTGTTCATCCTAGGTAGTATCAATTTGGGATGGTATGTTTTGGCGATAAGTTTCAACTCCTGGATGCTGACTTCTTTTGGAAAGGAAACTGAACCTAATGAAATTTTCGCTGTCGATGACGTTGTGGACGGACGTTCGGGAGCACGGCAACTTCACCTACAGAAATCAATGTTATATTAACGCCATTTCTCCCGCGACCTGGGTCTGAATAGCAGCACCGTTTGTAGTATTTGTGAGCAATGTAAGGTTTCAGTAATAGTGAATTCCCAAGTGACTTCAGTTACCGTCCGCCTGCAATGCACAGTAGTGAAAGTAAACAGCCTTTCAGACAAACAAACGAACAAACAAGCACTCGTTATAATTTTGCAATTCTTTATAGGCATATGCTCACTAACATCTTATCATGGGCGCCAGCACCGGAATTTACTTTCTGCTACCTGGTTGAGGTCCGGAAAAGTCATTCAATTAATGTAACGTTTATCCATGTTTACTGCCACATTCTAGTAAAACTGATTTTGCGACCACAAAGCAGGCCCTTTTTCGCTGCTTAGATTTTGCTCTTAGGAAATCATAATGCTTTTGCTGGTTTTCAGATCCGAGACCAAAATCTTTCTCAAGTTTGTCTAATAATGCCGAAAATCACGGCCTTTCAGGAGAAAGGAAATGACACTCCGGTTGAACTACTTTTTCTAGTATCATGGAGTGAAAAAATTCCATTTTGCATCCAATGGTGGTAAACCAGATAAATGTATTGCTACTGACTTTAGTTGCTTGTGCCCAGTTACTGCCAGGCGGTTTTCGTTGATTCGCCTACACTGTGATCAGAAGTGTGAAGTAAAACCCATCAACTGGATGTAGTGAATAAAAGTCCTGGTTGGCTACTTGCGAGGAAGCTTAAAAAAAAACGGAAACTGCATAAGAATAAAAATGTGTATTTCGACTGATTCAACTAATGTTTTTGATTGACGCGATAGAAGCTGTATACCTACGCATCAAACTCTCATACTGTAGTTCCAGAACAAAGCAGACTTACCAGGACTTTACTGTCCCTGGAAGAATTGAAGTTTAGGTGTTTTTGGAGATCTCACATCATTCTAGCATACCCGGATAGACTGAACAAACTATTATGCAAAATAACGGAAGTTTAGTGAACCACATAAGCATTTTTATAAGATCACAATATTCAACAAGCTGATGTTCATAGCGATAAGGAATCTTAGGTATGACGAAGCAGTATGAAAACTAAATTCTATTTCCATGATTTGATGGAGCCCGAGAACATTGTTTTATAGCATGGTTGCAGAAAATAAAGCAAGCGAGGGTGCCAGTTTTGCGTCGTCTCCATTTCATAGGTGACGTTTCGAATGTCCCAACACTTTCACGTAATCATTTCAGTCTTGTACTTTCCTTGGACAGTTTTATGGAAGATTGTGTTTAACCGTCTTTCTAGACATTGCATGACGTTCACTTCCCACTTGTTACTGACATGAATGTAGGCCAGATATCCGAGGATAGATGGACACGGTGTGTATAGTGGTTACGTACAGCTTCTCAGTAAGAATAGAGACGGGAGTAAACTAATGGGAGGATTACACAAGCGTAGTGACTTGACTGGAGTTAATAGATATGTGCGTTCGGAAAGGCTGGGTGTTTGGCACGTGAATGAAATCGTAGCATAAAAAAGAACAATCAAGACCTAAACCTGTCTCTCTTTCTTTTTCATCTTTTGAAATTCATGCGAAATTTGCAAAAGAGTTTTTTGTTTTTCTTTGAAAAGCTTTGGTTTTTCTTTTTTCGATGTGTCGATGTTCGAAGATGATCTCGAGAAAATTTTGTCTTTCTGTGGTTTCGAAACTTTCGATTGTTTGGGCTTGTCGTTATGCGGATCAGCACTTCTCCCAAGTGAATTTGCACGATTTATCTTGACCAACTGCCTACTGCGACGATGTGCTCCTGACAACTCAGAGGAATAAAACAAACTGGTCAGCGATACACTCCGAGTAAGTTTTGGATGATCCAGCCTCTGTGGATTGGGAAAAATTGTCTTCTTTATCATCTGAAATTGAGAAGAAGATTGGACTTTTTACAGGTTGTTATAATCATGGCGGGTGTTACATTTTGGCGAAGTAAAACTATCGAAAGTCATTTAATTTTTTTGATATATCCATCAGCCTAGTTTCAGCAAACTAACAGTAAATTGGCTTTGTTTCACATAACGCAATTTCCAATTCAAGAAAACTAAATACTTGTGTTATTTTGGGTGTCGGAATGGGTCAGTTGTCTCAGATAACATTATTTGGTTTCACAATTTTACGGGAAATACTTAGCAACTGAAACATTTAAATGTCCGTTAATAAGAGCTGTTTTGGATTTTTGGTTGAAGTGGACAGGTGATGAACAATATTCCAAGCACCCTTAATGGCCTTAAGTTTTGGTGCAGATTAAAACGAGTAGAAGTGAATTGGTTGTAGTTATTGCATGACAGCTATCGTTCAGTTGATGCTGGACACCGAGACCCCAAACACAGAAAAACAATTTTCAGTACCATTTTGACAACATACCCTGTACTATGCCCAGAAATGATACATATTCACCCTAATTAAGTTAGAATTCACAAAGCTTGGCAATTTTCTACAATTTGTAGCATTAAAGTCCGAAGGAAAAGTTGTGAAAGACTAATAAAATGTATTACGGATTACACTGCGCTTCCAGGGATAAAAAATAATTTTAGATTATCCATTTTGGCATGAATATAGTGCTGAAATGATCCATCGTCCCAGTGACAGTTCGCGGAGAATGAGGCCAAACGCGTCGCTAACACATCACAAAGATCACAGCATAAGACCGCATTATCGATATCTCCAGGTGCCCTTTTGAATCAGAGTTCAGATAGCTGGTTGATCAGAACAAATTCCCATGCTTCGTCTGTCAGCGGAAAAAAATTTCCAGCTAAGTTCCATTTGAGAGAAACAACCGGATGTGAAAAAGCGTCGTTTTGAATGTGGCTTATTTTGTGCTGGCTAATGTGGACCCGTTTGCACATACAACAGTTTAGAGACAGAAACACTTACAACCCGAATGTAGTTCGATCGTCATTCAGTTCCTCCTGAATCACCTGATACGATCCAAGTCAGCTTAAAGTTTTTGAAGGGACTGTCCGAACTTACATGCACTCATTGATGATGAGCAGTAAGAAGCACGTTAAATGCATGGCACAGGTAAAATAACTATAAATGAGCAAAACCACTAACCAAAATTCGATAGAATGATTGGTAGAAATGAAACACTTCTGGACGGATTCGAATAGGCAGATTTTCTCAGCTAAGAGATACTCACTAGCTCCTGATCACTTTGTGTGCCCATGAAGAGATTTTGTCTGGTTATGTACGGTGTTCTTTGTAAAACGGTGGTGATTATCAGCTCTGGTGACCGTTGATGCTTTATTTTCAGGTTGTGTAGGCTAGGTTTCTATTAATTCAAGCTGATGCCAAAAACAAAGGACCGGATTCGTATTGATTTTACTATCTATAACAATGCGAATAAACCTAGTTACACTGAATGTCATGGATACTTTAAGTATCTGGTTGATGTAGACATTTAGCAAAGCACTGGTATGTTTTTGGAAGTACTGAGCGTCTCTTTTGAAACTGATACCATTAAACACGTGTCATTGCAATACCACTAAAAATTACACCACCTGACCATTTTACCTAACTGTAAAAAGAACCGAAATGGTATGTTTCATCAGGCTTCTAGGCAGTAATACTAAATATTGAGAGATGTTCAATGTTTAAATTAATTGTTTGTTGTACAGTTTGTCAAATGATTTGCTTTTGAGTACAAGTGCGAAACGCATTTGGTTCACGACACACTAAAATTTGTTGGTTTTTGTTTTAGGTTTGAAATGGGTTGGACTCCGAAGGCTTCAAATCCACTTGCTGTTGCTTCACATTTAAGCCGTTGGTTGATAACAAAAAATATCAACCCCGGGGTTTACGCCTCATTTCGTACTTGAGGGGGATGTACAAGTGATAGTTCGGATGAAGAACGCAAGATTTGCATGGTGCGAGCATTGTTACCAAAGAGAAGTTGAGTTTTGATGTCACACTTGGAAAATTGTTTCGAAAACCGTTAAAAGGATAGTACCGGTATCACGATGGGAATTAGCACGTGATATCATTGATCGTCAGACTAGAAATGTTTGATGAAGCAACAGTGAAGCGCATGTGGCTGGGATTTATGGAACCAGTGAACTAGTTCATATCATGTGTGATCAGTTATCATCCAGGACATAGAGGTCAGAAAATACAAACATTCCAAATGCGGCTGCCCTTTTCTTTCCGTATACAAAGTGAGTGTTCTATCTCGAAAACACCTGCATGAACTAATCGAAAAACCAACGTGATCAATGCGAATTTCCTCCATTTTTTGGTTTCATCCCTTCACCTCATTCTTATTTCTTGTACTCGGCTTGGCAAATAACATGAAAAATCCTTCAGAATACGCAAGCTGTCAGTGGGCGTACACCATAGTAAAACTGGAAGATTTATTAAAGAATATTTCCAATGAGCTAACCTTTCAGGTACCACGTATAAAGTTCACCGTGTAACTTCACAACTATTCAGAATGCCGTGCAAATTGAACCCTAGAGGCAATATTTCTGCGCAACTTACTTAAAAATAGCCCTAAACACCCTGAACGGAATACCTAACGGTGAGTGGAATAAACTGCGTTATTCACGGAATTCAAATAAGAAGGCCATTCAGTGCGTAAATCTTAATAAGATATTTGACAGTGTAAACTGGAGTAAAGTACTATTTTGTTGCTCAACATTTTATCGCTTCTCATGTTTTGATTTTGCCTTCGTGAACCGAATATAGATATAAGAAGTGTGGGGCCCGCCCCGAGATATACGCGTCCTGAATATGTGAGTTTCTAACCCAAGGCCATCCTGGTCAGATGAGCGCCGGAGTCATGTGACCTGGTCGAGGTGCGTTGGTGCAACTCATCTATTATGGAAGTCTCTAATTTTAACTGGTCGTCACGTCTAAATACACGACACGTACAAGTACTTTGTCATCCTTTTGGCCACTAAACCTCAGAGCAACAAAACGATCTGACGAAAGTGAGATCTTTCTCCAAGGCGTTTATACCAAGCAAGGTTTTACTATTAGTGTGTTTAGAGCGCACTCAGGGAAATCCAAGAGAAACGAATAATATTTTGCCAACAATACAAATCAGCAGTGCCGTGCTTCACCACCGAGTGTAGATAATGTAGACAGAAGCTTTGCTGCATCGTCTGTAAGCAGATATCTGACGCGTCCACATTCCGCTCGATTTTTGCCGACCAACAGCTGTGCGGGATGATTATGTATACTGACCACATTTTTGCAAATGAGGGTGACAAGTCGATGGCCATCAACACAGAATTGACCATATAACCCACGCATAGCTCTGACCGGAGTTATCGTCGATAAACTTCTCGTGACATTGTCGGCCACAGGTTAAGGAATTTTTAAAACGATACAATAGCGTTTTATGTCCTGAAGCTCTTTTCTGTTGCGTTGCAAAATCCTTGATATGCGGATGGATTAATATAACGGAATCAATTATAAAAACAGATGATTTCCCCGGACACTCTGTATACCGTGTTTGGACTTTCAGTCACACACTATACCACGAATGCACAAAATTATCTTCAACTTGTTATGCGGTGTTTTTTCAAGTGGTCACACTACCGAGTGTCTTCCGTCCACTTTTTGTGTCCTGTCTGCCAGGGACGGGAAAAACCAAATAACACAGGATTGGTTTTAGGTAAACTTCCGCTTTGTTGCCAGTAAAATTCCACTATGCTGCTGACAGTTTCGATTTTCGTCGTATATTCAGTTCCGTTATTGTTTCCACAAATCAGGCGGTCGGATCATGGAACTTCAGCTTAAGCTGCACACGCATTGACGCTTCTTATTTAACTTGGGAGGTTAACCGACACTATCTAAGTAATTTTGAATGTTTCGTCAGGTTTCTTTCGTCGCCCTGATTTAAAATTTCCCTCAGTCGACATTTGATTATCTTTTTCATCGCAAACAATCCTCAGGCTTGCATATTTTTATCTTCTCGCTCACCTGTGGATTGATCCGCGCAATAAGTTCCATAGAAGCAGACGAACTAAAAAAGCACACAGAGGTGGTTGACAGTCTCAGGTCAGCTTGATTACAAGTGATCAAACGTGTTCGATGAATCCTGTTTATTTTTGAACCCTCAAAATTAAGCCAAACTAATGTTCAAATCCCCTGCTCGCAGAGTGCTCAGAAATTGCTAATAATGGATAGAAGAGGGATAAACGACCACCGCTAAGAAACGATCTAGACTTTGGGACTCACCTGAATTGTCTGTTTGTTTGTTCTAGTGAACCTTATCAAATGTCCCCTTCCTTGTCGATAGATTTTCATGAGAACCGTTCCGTTTCAAATTGTAATGAGCCAGTGACTTTGGAAGAAGTACTTGAAAAATTTTCTCGTCTAATCAGAGTTTTTCACTGACTAAATTACTTCGTAAATAGCAGAAACATCCACCACCTTGTTACTCCGTCGGTTCTAAAGACACTGGATAGAAATTGTGAGACTTTTCAAGGAATCTTTGGAACACAGTGAACAGTGTTGTGCGAAATTGTCATTGCAGTCAATATTTTAGCATTGTTGGACCAGCAACAGTTTGGTAGCCGACAAGTATGTCAGTCTCATATTTTCAATATTTGCACCGTAAACCGTTAATTGTCGCTTTTGACCGATATAAACGGCCTTGGATGAATTTATTCTTCATTGTAGCATGAATACTGTAGTAAAGGGAGGAGGAATAATCTTGTTGCACAAGGATGCCAGCAAACTTCACACTTTCACGGTGACCGAAAGCGACACAGACACTCAAAGGATGCACAAGCACTCATCTCCTTTGATATATGCCAAATATCATTTAGCCTAACCTATTTACTGTAAACTCCGATCGAAGGATAGAGTTGGTCCTGTTTCTGATTGTATCAAATAATTGTTAGTTATTTTTGAATTGCTTAAACTCACAAAACGACAGAAGTAAAAGGTGGCGAGTAATGTCTAATCGCTGTTCCGAATTGTGCTCGCCATTAAACTGATCCTATCTCTACATCGCTATCGTCAATCCCCGCCAGATCAAGTGGAAATAACCACATTCAGTCGACACATGGAGCGCTCCTATTAACCTAAATCATCACGTTAGTAATAGGTTACTTTGTTTGCATTATTGCACCTGTGTGACTGTCATTATTTCATCGTCTGTTCGGGTCGTGCTTTGATTGGGTCATCTTGCTCGATTTATTTCCCCCGATTTGGTCGATGGCATTTTTTTATCGAATTCGGACTGCTCTTCCTGGTTAGTTGGGACAGCTCACGATATGGCCTTCTCGGTTTGCACGTTCGAACTTTTGCCTTCTGTGCATGCCACTTTGTCTGTTGGCCGCTGGTAGCCAACATGATAATGCGTCGTCAATCTGAACTCAAGTTCTACACGTGTTTACTGTCTGGCAAGATCTCATTATGTCCATGCCTGTTTATTGATCGCAATTTGTCTAGCACGGTCCAACGTTGCGGAACCACCGATAACCAATGAAACGGCTCTATTAGACTCAGACGCAGTGTCAATTAGAATATCATAGTTAAGTTAATCAATACTGAATGGTGCAGTTCAACTAATTTTTCCCTGACAAAAGATAAACGTCGTGACAAATCAAGCTATCGTATTTCTGCGTAAATTAGAAACTGGGATAACAAGAGAGTAAGCTGATTTATGATTGTCACGCTCCTAAGGGACGTTTGCGCAATCTAGGAGCAATCTAATAGTTGTCTTTTGCAAGAATCTTTGTAGATCCTCCGAAACGATCTGTGCTGCCTAATTTTTGCCCTGTTATCGTCTCGTAACTTTCAGCAAATAAGCTCAGATTTGGCGTGAGATAAATATTTGTGCCAGGAAATTTAGCGAGCTAATCAAGTTTTAAATTAATCACGGTCAATAACCGGTGGTTAGCTCTTTTTGTCAATTATTTTGACGTATGATTTAGGGTTTTCTCTAATTGACTAAAATACGTCAAGGTCCTCCAACGGGTCCACTGATTATGGACTTAGGTCCACAGTGAAAATTTATCAGCTAACTGTCTCAACCAATATAATATGTAGATCAGTTTTTATAGGGTTTACTTGCCGAAGATACCGCACACCATGGCATTCGTCCATCACTGATTTTGTCCAAGTGGCATAACCTACCAGAAACAGCCGACGATTGCAGTGACAAGTGGCTTCAACTGCTTCTCGTAAATTATTTCGCGCCGTAAACCGTTTGTAGTACCTTACCAACGACATGAAGAAAATGTTTTCTTGAGTTTTTTCCACCTAATTAAAATAGCATTACTACTATGTTTAAAGGTCTCTGTAAAAATAACAGCTACAGTAGATTTATTCTTTCAGTGGCGAAATTTTAATATCAGAAATATTAGCAAACTGTTCTTCAAGTGATCTCGGTTTAGAAGGAAAACTGTTTCAACAATAAATCGTTTTGTACACTTTTCTGGTGGTGACTGTCATGCTTTCAATGCTGACCGAAATCCAACGTTTTTTTTTAAAGCTCGCTAGTCAAGACCAGAAACGAACACTTTGCCATACAGTACCTACTGACATATGCTCAGCCACTGCTTATTTTTGATCCCACCGTGAGTGTAAGTTAATAACTCACTATATGCTGCCTAAAGAAGCCATTGGCGCAATGCCAACGTGTGGTTTCAACCGAGAATTATAGCATGACAAAACTGGAATAGGTTCATGGATGAACTATGGCAAATTACTAAAAACAAAATTTCATCCGATTTTGTTTAGGATCAGCAGCACCGCATATCCGCCGTATCCTGACTGGGTTGGGTTAGGGTGGATTGGGGTGGGGTTTAGTTCGAGGTTAACGCCCGTGAACTGCCCACGACGGATGAGAGTTATTTGGGCAGATTTTCTCTCTCCGATCTCTTGAAAATAGCTCGGTCTGTTGGAACACCCATTTGCGTTACAAAAACTCGAATAACATGTGATAAATTCCTGGCATGAAATGGACTGAAAGAAATAGATTAACTACTGGTAACCTACAGAGTCACGCATGATAGTCGAATTGTGAGATGTCTAATTAAATTATGGAAATGTCGTCTGAGGATGAAATGCCTTGTACAATCCTAGTTAGGAATGGAATTATACACCTTTTGCATTTTAGTTAGAAATAACAGATTCCGTATCAAACGAAGCAATGACATTTTGGCATTCGAAATTTTTCTCCAAATAATCGCTACCTAGCAAGTGTGATAGCCAGTCAAATTCGGAGTCCCGAACAAGGGTAAAACTTTCCACCCGTACCGATTCTCAAGTAGTTTCAAAGCAAAAAGGTGCAACAATGAAACTTGTCTAAGAGCAGTACTGTTCAGAATTGTATGATAAACCTCCCTTCTGATTAGGATTGAAACCACATTTGATTTTCGTACAATTGCTGGTAACAACTTGTTGACCGAAATGACAGTGTATCTATTTTTGAGAGAAAATATTGTTCTTGCAAAGGAGAAAGCAAGTGAAAAACGATTTTTGAAATCTGTAGAAAGTTGTTGTTTTACCAAGTAATCTGCGTCTACAAGCGGGAAACTTTCGAATGATAACGTGGGCTGTAATCAGGGCTCACAAAGCACATCTGTGTGGAAGAAACGGGTGTAGTTAGGCATACAGTTGTGAAATGTGAAGATGTGTGAAGTTAATTAAATCAGCACGTACTCGAGGTTTAAAAATGTCACACAAAAAGACGCCTTGAATCACCTCATCCTCATGCTTGTTGCAGATAGTCCACTTCTTGCCGATTACAGTTGAGAAAATTACCTCTGATCATGTTTACGTGATAATGAAATTAACACTGTCTGCCGTTTGCTGGGATAGTTTGATAGCTCCAGATTTATCCTACAAATTGGACGAACAACATACTACGATAAACTTATGCAAAATCAAATCAATGGAAGGTGTACTTTGACACGTTCAGATTACGAGCCCTCTCCGTAACAATACTCCCGTTGTTGTGAAGATGAATGCACTGCAGGCTAAACAAATCCTGGTTTCATCATTAAGTTGTTTATTCACTCATTATTATCCGTTCGTAATTTTTAATTTGTATTCTGTATTTAAGTTATAATTAATTTTTACTACACGCACTTATCGCTCGGAACCAAAATTGGGTCACGTAACATAAAGAACCATATTTGAAGATCATCCAAAAATTATACGTAAAATCGAAAACAGAACTGTTCAGCTAATGGAACATACGATAAATACAGTAGGTTACGGAGTAATTACAAACAATTTCCACTAACTGCACTCTTATTTCCCCAGAAACCGTTGAACTGGCTCATTGTTGGAAAAAGCACGCACAACATAATATAATGATGATATTTCAATAAAGTTAGCTTGTTTTTATTGGTCTCAAACAACCTGGCCGTTTATAGTTTAGTACTGTGAAGACAATATATTTTAGTGCAACACTGTGTTTCGTTGACTTATCACAGAAAAATGTGGACTAGATTGGTACGAGAGCCTGCAAGAGCCCCTGGAAACCTATCAAATGGGGGGAAGTTGATGTCAAAAATTGTGAGAGGTTCAAACCCATGCACTGCTTTACGTTTCCTGCTTGCCACGTGCACTATTCCATGCGCTGTCATTTCAGGAGCAGGCTGTTTATGCTGAACATTGTTTGCTCATACAATGTCATGTAATTAAGAATAATTGGGGAATGAAAATGATTACGAGTCTCAAATCTGATGTTTTCATTACGTACAGAGAAACAGCAATTTATTGAACTGTTCTCGTTGGATGATAGGTTACGTACCAGCTAAGATGGGAGGTCATTTTTGAAATCATTAAAACGTAACCAGGGTCTCTACAACTAAATTGTATTGCTTTCTGATATTCGTGTAGATCATTCCGTGAGTAAAATGTACTGTTATTGATTTTACAATAAATTAGTGGTCAGTCACTTAATCTCGGAGTTTTGGTGTGTCACTGATTGTATCGATAAAGTGTTACGGACCGATAATATATATGGTTAGTGTCATTTAACGTCTCGTTGATAGAAAAATCATTCTTTCCCATGCAGTGGTTGCACACAGCTTTGCCGGAAGAATCCAATTTTGAATGTCTTCTATTTCCGTTGCAAACAGAAACCTAAAAATTATATCAATCTTTTATGATCTTTAGCCTTCGTGATTCGCTGAGGTCATTTTTAAACGAAACAGATTTTCTTGTTTTTGGGAGAGGCAAATGGTAAACGTTTGCGCCTTAACGTAAAACCAAATAAAAAACACTCGATAGAGAAATGAGCTCTAATTATGGAAGTATGGAAGTGCACTGGTCACCACGACCGCAGTCTGAATGAATAGCATTAACTACCCCACTCTGTCAAGGTGTGCACGGGAAATCCATTGCTTAAATAGGATAGCGGACATTTCAGCTAAACATAGTTTTATGTATTCTTGGAAGAAAAGGAAGTTCTATTAAAATTTACCCATGAATTACAAACCAGTTTGTTGGTGTTTTCAAGAATTACTGTAAAGGAACTTTAAAATGAACACAAAACATTTACTGTGAAGCATTGTTTACATTCTAAATCGATATCCACCAAGCCATCTTCACTTCCAGTGATGGGTGAGAACGACCAACAGTCTCAGTTTGAGAATTACAGTGGAGGGATATTTAAGATGAAGGGGCAGTACATAAACGGTTTAAGATTTATCGGGAAAGGCGCTTGTAACTGAATGGCTTTCTGAAGAAGACCAGCAACTGTTGCTCGAATCAGATCGTCAGATCAGTACTAAATCGACCACATATCAGTTGAATTGAGGAACAACACAGTCGATTGCCCTAATGAACGTAGTGTCATTTGTGTCTGGGAAATGACCTTCACTAATTCGAATAATTTTAGAAATCAGTCTATTCCAAAGTTCGTTCGGTTTGTGGTGAATTAGAGAATTTAGTTGTTGTACAACAACTAAGTGAGTTTTCACACTCGACGTCGTCGTGATAAAATCTGTTAAAACCAGAAGTCATTTACCTTCCAGAGCCGAATCCTCCTACCGCTGACGTCGTTTACACGATAGTGCAAAAGGGCTTGACAGCAAAATGAAAACTGGTCAGATTTTACGGTGCTGTGTTTATCTCATACGTGAGTCACGCTGTGTAAATGCAAGTTAATGTCTAAACTATGACGTCGAACACGAGTGCACAAGTTTAACAAATAGGATCTGAAAGGACATTCGAAATCTTGGCCATTTCCTTGTTTATTCTGATGAATACGATTAAAGGTTTTCGAATCAATGCACATGCAACCGTTTTTACGTTTAAAGCAGTCAGGTTGGCGTTCCCCAAAAATCGTGTCCCACATAATGGCTCCCGTCAAAGAATCGAAATCAAAAGCTTGCTTCAGTGCTTTTTCTTTCTCAAGTAATGCATTGGTCATGCGCCATATCAGCAGTAGGCATCCTTCTTCTGCTGTGAACATTTTGTCTGTCACCGAAATCAGTTCAGTTGTTATAAATTAAACAACATTTTGGTACTGTGTTAAATCTCATTGGTTTAAATAAATCAGAATCCATGCATCTGTCAATGAATGAATAGGTTGCAGACACTTACTAGGCATGAGATGTTAATTTTACCGCAAGCGAACAATGAGTACCATAAATTGTTGACTGCAAGTTTGAGTGCAATAGAGAACTATCTCTAGGTTCGTAGATGTAAACCAGAGTATTAGATAAAATTTCCTCCCTTCATCAGCTCCTCAACATGTATCATGGACTTGAAAAGTCTGTTTACCAGGTATAGCCAATTTGATAGTGAAAAGTTTAGGGAAATAGGCGAACGCATGTCGTTTGTTACATATCAGATATTACGAAAAATCACATACTTGTACTTATGTAGCATGTTGATCTGACATCATTCTGATTAGCCCAAAGACAATCGTTGTGCAAAGTAGGGGGATACGTTAAGTTTTATCTTTGAAGTTATTCGTCGTAACCATCGTAAAAGTATGCAAAGAATTGTAATGCATAAACTGTGTGCACCAGGAACTCACCCAAGAAACCATGAGAAGTGAATTTAGAATAATTCCTTTCTCAACTTACGTGTGGTAAGTACTTCAAAAAATTTTGTAAAAATCGATGCTCCAATCGTGTAAAATGGTGCAATTATACGTTCTTGTGCATGTAATCTTATCCAGTTGACAAACCCTTGGATAAGGGTGAACTTCAAAGCTCAGTCATTTTAGAAAACAGTTAGAGGAATGCGGATTGCATGATCGCGTGCAGTCGTGACCAGTTCTTTCGTTCACAATGGTCGGCTTAATCCGTACACCAAAAATTTTTCTGTTAGTATTGATTTTATGTGAATTGTAAAAAAAGCAATATCAGAACTATGAGAATGTGTGAAATCACTGGCACTTATTCTGTCCGATCAGAAATGTAAATTAAATTCGAAATATCCCGCCCACATCCGCGATCTCCACGTAAATCGTTACTGCTCACAGTTTAGGTTGTTATTGTAGCAAGAAATCACAAAATTCCCTTCATATTGTAACCGCTTATTTTAACAGGATATTTGCAGGACAATTAGAGTGAAGCGACGAAGTAAGATTTGAAATAAAACGAAGTCATTAGTCGGCGATCGCAAATTTGATCTTAGCCCCATTGTAAATATGATTTTACCTTTGACCGATCCGGGAAATGCTTTAATGGATAGTTGTGGCCATTCGTAAAACAGTGTTGTGGGTAGGATGGCCGACGTTTTGTGAATGGCAGTCAGCCAGGTTAACCGTTAAATAATTTTGCTTCTCGGAATTGTTTCAGTTGCTACTTTTCATGTAAAGGAGTAGCACCGGTAACCAAGATGTTCGACATCACTCACATTGAAAACCACCCCTATCTTACTGGCTTGCGTTCTCCCAAAGGTGGGTTTTTGCATGGACTTCTCGGATTGATTTCTTGAGGTGGGAATGGAAGTCGTAATTTTTTCGGACGAAGAAGCACACATGCACTCTATTCCGAGTTTATTCATGAGCCGATTTTGATGGAATGCCGAGAGTAAATAACCTGAGGTTTAATTATTACTTGACGGTTGGCAGCTTTGTATCGTTCAGATGCACGGTTTCAACCACTTGGATGAGTCACCTACAATATTTCAAGCAAAACGTTGGCCTAGGTGTCTGGATTTCCGTGCAGCACTCCGAACGTCGATGGTAGCTGGTTACAGTTAGCCATTTCCTCTGACACTTGGAACCAGGATTTCTATTCAAAATTCTTACGGGAAAACGGGAAGCCCTG
The DNA here is from genome assembly GCA_008360955.1 of Fasciolopsis buskii. Lineage (NCBI taxonomy): Eukaryota > Metazoa > Platyhelminthes > Trematoda > Plagiorchiida > Fasciolidae > Fasciolopsis > Fasciolopsis buskii. Next base: position 189,971 of record LUCM01007572.1, read on the forward strand.
ATGACGGTCATCGAGCACAAAATTCTCTATGTAAAATGATCGAAACAAGATGCGAGATTAACAAAGGTGAAAACTAGGAAGATTGGCTCTCACTTTACAGATACCAGTGCAATTAGCCGGTATGTGTTTTGCCGTTTTTGGTTGCAGACAGTTTCACATCAGTCAATATGATCCCGAAGAATGCTAATCCGTTGTTTGGTCTGAAAGGTGATGGTCACATGAACTGGCTTGGACAGCTCACATGAGTTGTGGGACAAAATTAACGTGTGATATTTGCGCCACGAAAAAAGCGACTTTTGCTGGAAACTTTGCATCATTGGAAAAAACTGAGAAATCCGGATGCAGGTATGTTCTAGATAACTTTGGTTTTTTGACTCACATTGAATTTGACAATTGAGTTAGATGTCTGTTGGGACAAAAGAAAAAACAAACGATCCTGAACGACTAAATTCTCAATGATTTCCAGTTTTAGTTTTCTTGTAATTTTCCAAATTAATAGTTCGGCGCCCAACAATGGAACGGTTCCCTTCGATGCATGCATTCCTTTCACTCTGAAGATGTTTATGAGTATTCATACAAAAGTCTACAATCATGGACTTTTCCATTCGTTTCAGAATGAATGTTTGGAGCCATCCTCTGGAAAAATTACGAGATGCCATTTTCGATACAAATTGTAATGATCAATTACAAAAGTATGATAGGGAAGTTAACATGACACAACACCCGTTTGCAAAAATAAGAGTTGGTTATCCCACCGGTAGGCCTCTTTTGATGTTCACTCAAGCGAATACACTGTAAAACAGAATACTTTAAAGCATGAGACCACCACATTAACGGTTTAACGTGTGAGAATTTTGTACACGAACAAATTTGGATCCGTAGGGTGATGCATGTCATCATCCATCATCCAGCTCGTGAACACCAAAATCATCGGTTGGCGATTCCAGAGAGCTTCTTTTCCCTATTTGCCTATAAGACCATCAATGACACATTCATTAGTTTTCCTGTGGTATATTTACTGTTGTGATGACGTTACCGTCCCGGTAATGGGTTTTGTAAGGGCCAAAGCCCATCCATATCTATTTCTATGACTTGTATTTTCTTAACAATTCTTGTTGTACGATCTGATTTTAACCTCACTTTAACTAAGTGTTCTGAATATTCATCCACTTTATTACTCAAATGATTCATCCGGTTGCTTTTCATTACCAATTAGCTAAATATGGAAAGTACATATCCAGAAAGCTAGTCAGAGCTATTTGCCGATAAAATTTTGAAGTGTTCTTTTTGCATTTCCAGGTCCTCTAGGATATTTCACTTGGTTTCAGTTCACATAGGAAAACTAACTTAATTCTGGGTTAAGCTGCTTTGCTGGGACGCAATTTTGACCCCAACACCGGGATTACTAATCAGCAGTATTAAAAAAGCTAAAAATTTCTGTTGGCCATAGTTCAGCTCGTTACTTCTTGTGCGGTTCTGCTCGGTGACATTCGCCTTTAGATAGCAGAGTTCAATTCCAGTCGAGGTAACATCGCCAGTGTCTGCATCTGGGTGGCGATATTCATCAGTAGTTGTACGTTCATCTTTCCCTTGAAACTAAAAACTGTTAAACTACCTTGGCTTTACAATTAAACGTTTGTTTTTCCACCTGACCGCCGTTATTGTAACCTCTGACCGCAGAGGACTGAGGTTTGGGACGAGAAGTTTGGTCCCTTCAGCCATTTTCCGTTATCTATACTGCTAATGTGCAAATATTTGGTGATTCAGTTCCATAGATGCTTTCTTATGAATAACTTCAGATCCATGACTGTAGGCTTTGGACGCCCACTATGATTCCTTGGGGTTAAATCAATATTTGGGGTGTTTCAGATAACTTCTTAGGGAATATTCTCTGATTCATTTCCCTGTTCGCTGTGTATAAGATTCTTAAGAAATTCACTGGGTATACTTTCTGTTGGAATACCGGAGAGGACGACGGGTCTTTTCCATGCTTTAACAATTCTACTATTATGCAGCAGGCACCTTTGATGAGAGGATACAAGGAATATTAATAGGGGATTAGGAAACTCAAATGTTTATTGTTTGAAAATTAAGGAAAACCGTGAAGCACCCGGATGTACGCAAACACTTTGGGGAAGAACAGCTCGCTGACCTTAGCGATACATCTAAGGATTTGCATCTGACCTGTACGGAGGAATTTGGATCGTCCATACTGTACTTGTCAAGTCTGCAAATAAGTTAGACGAATTGCAACCTAAAAGCGACATGCTGCCTCAGTTTGAAGCCAAACAATGTCATTAGTATCAACTAAACTATCTCGGTCAAATTAGCATGATTTCAAGCTAGGCAAAGAATGGCTAGGAGCAACCTCGGATATACCTTTTAGTTTGCCGAGTGAGTAGAAGACCTTAGGCCGAAAGGATGACAAGTGATATCTCTAGACATGAGTTCATTTTATTCTGATGTTCAGTTCGATGAGGCTGCTGACTACGTGTATGGTTTCATCGAAATTATTGCAATGGAGATAGGTCGACCACAAGAAGGTTTGATACAGTTGTGGTCATACTAATTACACGAAAAGTTTATTTGTTCCAGTGATCAAATAATCCATGAGGAAGGCGAAATAGCCGTCGGGCATTCATTTTATTCCAACATTAGCCTGAATGTTAGTGATGAATTTGAGAAGTACACCACTCGAGCTGCCAAACTACAGTTAGGGTCTCTGCAAGCGCGATGCAGATGACATCTAATGCGTAATCAGTTCCTCTATCCGAATAGATCAGATAATGAATGTGCTTAGATCAGCCCATACAAACACAAAATTCATAACGAAATTAGGATCTAAAGGCGAAATTAGAACTAAGCAGCGAAATAACATTCCTGGACATTCTATTGACTCGTCAAGAACACGGACCAATCCGAAAACGTATACACCCAAAACAGATTCGGAATTGACCATAAAATTTTCCTCAGTTTTCTACCTATTACTATGAAACGAAATTTAATTTATGTTTTTGCCTTGGAAACATTCAAGATAAATTGGTAAGATTGAACTTCAGACCGTAAGGACGATTATCATGAAATGCCTAGTAAATCAGTTTGGTTATACGAGTGGAAACGGGGAAATCCATTAAAATAAAACTGTGGGAAGAATGTTAGTAAACGTCTTGCTATTCGAGGCTTGCATGGTGGAAAAGATCGTTCACCGATGACCCACAGGAGTTATTTACAGAAAACTTTTCGCAGCTATACTTAAACCTTGTTTACAACTATCCATCGATGTCCGCGCAGTTCAGTGCAAAGTCGATCATTTTTAAATCTCGTTTTGTATACGTTCATTCACGTGTTCCATTGGGAAAGCTTACACGAGTCGGGCTGCTGAGTGCTTGTCTGAATGCATCCTGCAAGTCTGGGCAACGGAACAAATAAATCACTCAACAGAGCAATTTTTGAACCCTGTAGATGCTAGACACACCGTAAATGCACGTAAGATTCCCTAGCCCAGCACAAGTTCCGTGGTCTGGAGTCTAGTTTGGCTACGTCACGTCTTAAACACAGCGGAAGCTGTCGCAAGTCGTCTACAAAATTTGCTCTCTGTAACTTAAAACAGTTAGTCGTTGCTCTGCAATCTCCCAGCCCACTTTTCGCCGGACGGCAGTTGGTAAAAAACAGGTTTATTTGGTTTGAGTTTATTGGCTGAAATTTGTTATGGCTAACATTTTCTACTTCAGCCTATTCTCTGCGATTTCTGTAATAAGCTTTGATGCAATTTCATGGTCAGGTATCATCAAAACAACGCTGTTCATCAATCTGTCTTCAGTAATTCCACACAGCAGAAATTTTTCTTCAGCAGTAAAATCACAAAATTAAATGATCGGAACAGTAATGGTAAATCTTAATTGGTCGAAAGGAAAAGATAAGCTTAAAATGTTGCTGACAAGAAAAATTTCACCTCCATCCACAAAACAGTGTCTTAGAAGAAATGATCGGAGACCGGCATGATCAGAACTGAGGTTATTTTAGATGTGCGAATCAAGTAGACCATTTTTCCCGTAAAAAGCATAAAAGATTGCACAGCATTTTTGCAGGAGTAGTGTAATTGGATATAATACCATTGATGAAGTGAAACAATTGGAAGCATAGATTGTTCAATTCACTTTCTTTCGACAGAATAGTGAAACAAAATGATGGGATTTTGCTGTATTTCCGTTTAGAATTTGGGCGGAGAATGATACAAGTGTGTTTTTAGCTTCTACTAGTATACGCTTCAAAAAAATTCACAAATGCACTTTGCACTAGTAATTAATTGATCTAGTTTTCTGGGAAGAGCAAAGAGTGTCATATACGAATTAGATTTTCCAATAGCAATATATGTCTACTTTAGGATTACCGTCTCCATGACGTGTTCAAAGTGGAGTTTTGGTGTAAAAAAGACTTACAAAAGTGAAAAGTAAACGTTTGAAGGGAACGAAAATTGGGCGGTTAAGAACTAGAATAAAGTAAACTCGAGTTGGTGAATATAAGGACCGAATGACGTAAGGAATAAATCAAAAAATCGATGCGTCACCTATTGGCTTTTATCGTGAATGATACAATGTTAGTAAAACAGCGTTGTTCGCAGATATAATTCGCCAGCGTTCTCGACTACCGTGGGCAGTCTTTCTCAAGGCAAGATTTGCAATCAAATAACTGAGGGAATGTTCACATGCCAACGGATGTTCAATTTTCTGTGTGTGGATGTGCGTGTATGTGTGTGTGAATGTGTGTAGTTTGAACTGTGGCCCGGGGGAGAGGTTAGCTGCCCTTCGCGTCATGCACCGCCGTGGTGATGAGGTCAACTAGTGTGGTGACCCTTTGGAATGTTTGTTTCTCAATGATGTTGGGACTGCCCATTTCCCCCAAATCACTGTCCCGTCGTTCCGATTGATGTATGTGGAGTGGGTGCTTCTCGCCAGAGCCTCGATAAATTTACGTTCAGTACAGATTCTGAATCCACGTTTGAGTACTTTAGTTTTTTCATGATCTATTTTTTGTCCCTCTACTACATGTACTGGTCCATTCGGGTGATTCGTTTGTGAAGACGACACCTGCTTGATGTTCATAATTGTTTAAATGCAATGAAGTTTAGTTTAGTTCAGTTTCGCAAACAAAATTTCACAAAAATGCCTTAGTGTTGATTGTTACCTCACTGGATTAACTACAGATTAAGAAAAACGAACGAGGGTTGGTGAGTGATCTGCTGTAAGATAAGTTGAGCATTCACTCAGATGAGAAAGCATTTTGAATGCAAGAATGCATGAACTGCGGTATTGAGCCGTACTAACTATTACCTCGTGTACCACGAAGCAGTAGTTTGACTGCAACCACATGTTGCAGTCCAGGAGTATATTGTTCATGACTTTTGGCCGCTCCATCGACTGGGTGCCTCCAACCACTGCCCGAATTGGAGAATAGCGCACAGTGAGGCTGTCATTCCGCGGTTATATACAACCATCCTAACCCGTTCATATTCAGTGGCTGTTCCAGAGATTGAACCGTAGGATTCAGCATTTTACGCCGAGGCTCTTTGTTCTGACAAATTTCCCCCATAATAGTCAACCAATACTCTGAAAACAACCATATTCAAAAGCCTAAAGTCTTCACTTATTGGCTCTCAGTGACCGTGGTTCGGAACCTTATTGCCGTTTACAGCAAAGTAAAACTCAGTGGACATTTCGGCAACTATATCGAAGATGGTGTGTAACAGTTACTGGGCACCATGACGTAATCTATTTTCTAATTCCAACTTTACAATGGGAAAGCAAAATCGTAGCTCATTCAGTCCAACGGTTGTTTCATACTTCGGATATCTTAAAAGAAAGATACCAATAGATGAGTTAAAGTTTTTGTTGGGATGTGTCAATTTATGTGCTGTTGTTTTATCGTGAACTGGCGGTTTACAGTTCAAATAATACAGTACCGAAAATTAAAATGATATATAAATTAATGTCCGGTTGTGCGCTAACATTTATTCGGTTAGTCTTAGCATTTTCGCAAGTCCCAGTTCAGATATCACGTTTCCATTGCTGTTCCAAATTTCGTTTCCCTCTGTTTAAAGTGAACCGAAACGGAGCTGTCTGTAGGCATGGGATTAAACTTTAATAGTCAGTCTTTTTTAACTAAATAAGCTACGAAGCCTGTGGTCATTTGAGCTTTTTGAAATTTTCCTAAACGAGTAGCCTTTCTGCGTGCGAAATCCTTCCAATGGGTTTTTGTAACTTTTGTTTGAATAGAGTACCTGGAAAAATGCACCCAAATTTATCGTAAATTTTTCGAATTCATGCATAAGCCCAAGTTTGTGATCTTCTGATAGGATAATTATATTTAACGACTAGAGATTAGGGAAAATATTTTCAATTGAAATGCCAGACCTTAATTAAAACCGGCCGTTCCTTTCGGAGAATTGGTAATTCATGACGTGAATAGTCTAGAACGAAAGAAGCTCAAGGTACTTTAATTCGGTCACATTCAATTTCAAATATAATCAAAGGGTTTTAACTAAACCTCATAGATTTCATGAATATTTGATAGGTATTTACTAGAGAACATTCAGAATCCGAAGGTGAACTGTGCAATGCCACCGAAGCAACAATCGTCGCTAGTGAACCTCGACCACAATAATTTTGTCGCAAATGTGCACTGTTTGTTCTCGATAGAGATCGAGTTCAGGACATTTTGTTGCAAGCATTATTCACTTTGTTTATCGAGGTCGGGCATAGCTTTGTTCATACCGGAATACTTAGCAAAGCAATGGAACGAGACGTTCCTTCAACATGGACTTTGATTTCTAAAACATCGTCTGAGTGAAAAATAGCGATCATTTTAAACGACTTTCTATCGCAAGACATTGAATGAATTTATTGATGTTTATTACAAAACACCCAAGTTGGGTGGGTCACCAGCCAAATGCTGTCCATACCATTTACTAAGAGCAACGGGAAGATATGAGTTCACAAAATACGCAGAAGAAATTCTAGTTTTAGAAAAAAGCAACTTGGCTAAGTCGACAGAATGTTCATAATAAAACCTTTCCCAATCCAAGCGATTTCCGTTTTGTGAGCCAATGAGAAAAGTATTTTACTTCGTATTACGGCGAAGCCTTTCCATAACAAAACAATGTATGGTCATTTCAAATTAAGCTGACAATTGTGATTGTGCTTGACTGTACTGAAGAACCAAAGCCCCATACTGCCATAGTTTATAAACCTATCAGCGCAGCTTGATCTTGGCGGTGTTATTGCTTCACTGAAAGCAGTTCCGTTTCACAAAAGCAAAACATTTGCATTTCCACTTCCAATGTGCATCCAAACAATCATCTTATATCAAATCGGCGACATTGCCTACATCTAGGAAACATTTATCACAGTTTTCTATTAAATAGTATTTGCTTGACATGGTGCGATCACTTACACAGTTTAAGTTTATTGACCTTAAATACAAGACTCAGTAGTCAGAAAAACCCTTTGGAAAGCGTAACGTAACCAGATGAAGATATGTGCTCACGGAATTTCATTCGTAGCCAAAAATCAAACAGTTTGCGTTACCATATGCTTGAGCTGCCGGAATCTTTTAATTTCCCACTGGTTGAAAAATGTGAAACTAAAATGACATCACACTAATATTAAGGATATTTATGATCCACTCCGGTGTTCACAGGCCATGTCCCAGCGTCAGTGGTTAGGCTCAAATAACGAGTAGGCAATCGATGTAATTTTGTAAGATTTACATAAAATAAAACTAAAGGAATCTTTTACAGACAAAGTTTATCAATTATTATCACTTTTGGTTCACAGTTCCTTTTGCTCCACTGTGCCCCATTAGACATTTTGAAGTAGAAAACACTTACATTCTCATGGCTACAAGACGGGTATGTTGAGTGGATTATTACAAAATGAAGCCTGTTACGAATAGTCATTGTTAAAAAAGAAAATGGCTTCCGTTTAGTGGAAATCCATTATTCAAGCTCGACGATCTACGTTGATTAAAACATGAATGGTCAGCACGCGAGTATTGTCGATGGCCGGGGAAATCTCTAATGACAGAAAGGTCAAATAGTACTTAAAAACCAATACTGACTGGGTCGCATCGAGTCATTCTATGTGGCCTGAGGCCTAAGGTATTTCAACGATGCCTGCGCTCCCTAAGTGTGAGACCTGGTTAAAACAGTTTGATTGTAAACTGTTATTTCCATCTAACAGTTGCAAAACAGGTGAAAAGTTTCCACTAAACCGTTTTCGATGTTAAGTTACATAATTGCTGGTTGAAACATTTCCTAGTACAGGTTCTTAAACATGATTTGTTTCATCCCCGACAACGTGTTTTAGAAATGATCAATATGCCCATAAAATACCCGTTCTCGCCCGTACTCAAAATCATACACGTAAATGATCAAATGTTTGATTAAACTGCATTTAGATGATTAGCGTTACAGCATATGCAAAGCTGTGTATTGCATCGATTTTACGACTATTAATCTGATAACCACAAATGCTCCTGTTCGTATAGTTTACTGGATGGAAATGTATAACCAAATAACTTTTGCTATCGTATTTTATTCTGCCCTCAGGGATGCGATACATTCGAAGAGGTGATAAAGCCACCAACAAGAGGAATGGCAAATAACTGGTGGGTTGGACAAAGCAAAAACAAGGACAAGTAGACAAAACTAGCAAAACGGGAAAAATTTAAAAGTCCATTCTGTAACTCATTTTCAATCAAACAACGAACCAGAAGAATTCTCAAAATAGTCGATCGGGAGGATATCATGAAGGAGGTTGGAAAGAATACGGCTCGGATGTCTGTGAACATTTTGGGTGAAAATATCACAGTTCCCCAGTCAAGAACGAACGAAACAATCTTTTAGAGTTTCTAGGATTCTAATAGACTAATATTTTACAGGTGTGTTCTTTCATCAAAATTCTCACAGATGGTTTTTGGATTTTGCTGACATTTACCCGTAACGTACACGTGGGGAGATTTCGTTAACTGATTCGTGACTTATAGAACAAAAAAGTAGCCGGCTTGCTAGGCGATCTGTCCGGTTTCGATTGGGAATTCCATACCCAATTCGCATTGTTCGGGTCAAGATCACCGAAATATACCCATGGCAAATTGGATGATAGCGTTCAAAAGCTGTCGACCTAAGTCTACGCAGTTCATGCGCAACAATTCTTGGGTACCCTTGCACCAATCTTCAAATTCATGTATACTTCTAGTTGGTCTTCTACGTGCATAATCCATGCTGGCGATAACAAATACAATAGGAATCAGTGTTCTGTTTTCTCCGATGAGAACCATACTAGACGCCAAATATCTAGTGAGTAAACTCATTTAATCTCACTGCGATATATCACGACGATTGCAAGAATAACATCAGATTGTCTAAGGGAGGAAACGAACTTCAGAAGTCTCAAGTAAAGATAACAATATTATCCTGTATATTCGTACTTGCAACTACATTTCCATTATCTGCTTTGTTTTTGCCTGCCACTTAATAAATCAGTTCACTTTCGTATTCTGACGGATCATCTATAGATCCGAGTGAGACAAGATTATCTTGCACATTAATTTGTTAATTGAACTCCAAACAAAAGCAATAAGTTATTAAGCAACCGTTTTCTGTGCAACATAAACTTACTTGTCACTTCAACTCAAAGATTAAGTAACATGTCGAGGTGTTTTTTGGTCAGCAGAACTACTTTTCAAAACAAAAGATCACCATTGTTTTTGGGTATACGCTGTAAACGGGAACGAAAGAAAAAATGAAGCCAGAACAGAAGAAATTAGACGGGGAGGATTCTCCGTGTGCGTTAGTTGAGCACGCACATTGCGCGTAAAACGGTGGGGCAAACAGAAATTTACAAAACGGAAAAAGCTATCCGAGAAAGAGTGCAAACAGTTCTTCTGGAATACAGACTAAACATATTGATTTGCTTCTCCATGAGAGTTATTGGAATCGATGAGAATAACAAAACTCTAATGGATATTTCAAGGACTTTGCTTTGTGCACGTCCTTAATCCGTAACGTCAACTCCGAGTTTAAAACCACTGCGCCAAAAACTCTAATTGCCTTTACCAGAAGCTTAGGTATTTCATTTTGTTCATTTCAGCCATGGGTTTACAGCATTTAAACGAAAAAAAGTAAGAAACCCACGATCTTTCGAGCTATCTTTGTCGTTCATGTTTTTCATTTTATTGAACTTTAAAGATTAAGCAAATGGCTGATTACTTTACATTCAAAGCGTTTAATTGTAAAACTTGCCTTGAGAAAGACTACCCACGGTAGTCGAAAAGTTGGCATGTTATATCTACCAACAACGCTGTGTTATTAACATTATATCATTCATGGTTGATTACTTTGTTCTCAGTTTCACGTGAACAAAGATGAACAGTTTATAATCAACTGACTTTGGTTATGAATGCTTCAACCGTTTTGAGCTTTTTGTGCAACTTACCAGCGGACTGTTGACATCAGTTGACATTTCTACGTATGTCTGCGTGATACTAAGCACATATGAGGTTCAACCTTAGCGGAGGAGCTCGTAAACGGTTGTAAAATATCTGAAGCAATTTTTAAGTATCGGTGAAATGAGCTTATAATTGATAAAATTTTAACATTGGAATATAGTTATTGAAGTAACTTGCAATTCTCCGAACATGGTTTATAGTATATCTATCTAATGTAGAGCCAATCTAGGACAGACTAGACTTTCGAATCGTTGAGACCCTAACGGAACTTCCCTATCTTTCATGAGCGATAGAAAACCATACAAAAGAATATTTTGACCTAATGAATATTGACTTTTTGGGTAGGAAAACTTCGTGCCGCAACCATATGAAACCTCTTTTTTCCTCTTAGTTTCCTCGCGGAACGAGTAGAATTACCTGAAATTTACCTAACAGGTCCACCATAATTTCACATTTGTTCGTGAAATCGTGGGATAAACCATACAAACCTGTTCGTACAACATAAAGAATTCTGGTTTAAACAGCTTGAAAGCCTTGTTCCCAAACGATTGAAATGATGTAACGGCGATAAAAATATTAGTGCAGCACGGGCGTTTTTTCGTCACATTTTATACTTAGTGAATATATTCCATTTTGGTGTCAGTCGAGGAGTTGGATACCACCAAGAAATCCAATCCGCACACCAGAATCTATAGTGGTTAAATTAGACATTTGATTTATGCAACATTTATATCGTCTGTATTACCGACAAATGACGGTTTGGACCCCGGTTTCAGGGACGAAAAGATTACGGATCTAATGAACTTGAAGAAAGAACGAAAGCAGTGCAAGACGCCATTTGCCTTTTTATATAAATGACCATTTCCGGTCAGCAATTACGTACAGTTTCAAGAACGGGGCATGGACTGAAAACTAGTAAGCAAAAATGTCGAAATAAAAATGTGAGCCGTGGCACAAGAAATAAGTACGCCTGGTTCATGTATAAGACGTGTAACGATGCTAATTACACTCATCTGAAAGGAGAATAGGTGATACTTTCAAATGATGGATTTATTCATTTAGTTGGGGATTCAGTTTTATAGAATTTTTTCTCATATTTTGGTGAAGATTCATTCTAACAAAATTTTATGTCTTTTGAGCAGTTCGTATAACCCATGGATTCTACAAAATGGAATTTTCTCACAGGAACCATGTAAAGTGATGAACCGACAGACAACTTTACTCCATCTCCTTATTGCGTTACGAATTACGTCTTCTCTGATTCGTTCACGTGATGCCAAAACAAAAGAAAGTAATTCCAACTGATGTTTTGCCGCGTTGTATACGTGCGTGCACTCATGCGTCAGTTTGAATGTGGTTAAACAAATTATGTTGAGAGAGGAACTCATTCGAGCATAACTTATGGGGCAACAATAGTGCCTTAATTATCAACCTTCATGTATCATTATTCTGTTTGAAAGTGTTCGCACGTTTCTTGATCACGTGACACTGATATATGAGAAACAGGGAATAATAATTCAGTGGATGAATCAAGGAAATTAAGATCGGAATCTAATTTGCTAATGTTAGGTTTGGCTTGATGACTCTTACTGATTGCGAGTGAAGCCAATGGTGTAGGACCTAACAAATGTTTGATCAAAAATCAGTAAATAACTGCTGCTCATCAGACAAATAGGTTCTGCCTTGCAACTCCACATCAATAACCGTGAGTCAAATTATCTCAACTCACTTTCTTCCTGAAAGAGATATTCTGCATTTAGTTTGACTCATGATCATCATGAGCATTCGGCACTGGCTCTGCCGAATTTCGAAGACGGTACTTCCAGCTACACCGTTTGACCTGGTGGCAGATGACTGTTGGCCTTGGTCTGCCTAGCATAACCCTTAACAACTCAGTCTTTCTGTTTCACTCCGGGGTGTGGGCATTCGGTTGCAGTTCTCACTATACTATCGATCTAAGTAGCTATGGAATATGAAGTATAAACGAACTTTTCACCCTCAAGCATGAGCGAATAAACAAAAAACAATTGAGGATCTTAACGCTTATTCTTATTACATGCAATTCGGTTAACGGAAAAGTGAACCGAGTGATCGCAGCTGCTGCAAGAAGTAATTAAAAAAAGATTTCTCTTTTCCTTTTTACTTGGAATTGTGCAAAGCGAGAGACGCGTTTCATTTAGCAAAAGAAGAAGATTAGAGTGGATTGTTCTCCGAAACCATTAAACATGATTAACGGGTAACCTATTGGTTCTGTTCAGTTGTGACGACTAAGACGTGGTCAAATTAAACACAATAACTCATTCAAAAATATTAATCGGATATTATAACTGGCTTTGATAGAATGATAATATCTAGCTTGTCTTTGTGGACACGTTGGTCTGGTGATAACGTTTCTAATTTTTAAGTTAAATACTAACCCGATATATATATATATATATATATATATATATATATATATATATATATATAGATCAATCTATGGAAATTACATCTAGGGTTTGATTGCTCCTAAATTTGTAGTGACGCCACTCATCCCCATAAATTCTCTGTTTTCTTGAATCCAGTGTTAATTACACTTACTCTGGAGGGGCAGAAGCTTTATATTCGTGGAGTACTGGAAAGGAGGCAGGAATTCGCAATTTGCAGTTTTATCGTTTGAATTGAGAGACAAAAATAATCAAAACGAAATTGATGGACAGCTGGTGATTCGGTCAGTTCAACCGGTCTGTTTGCATGCTACTCATTGATTTTATATCAACAATCATAAAAGACGCCTCAGCAAGCAAACTGTTAGGCATTCATTTCACCACCCCATATGACTTGTGCCCGAGCAATCAGCAGACAACCGTCAGCTAAGGATTGGAATTCCGATTTTCAGAGAGGAATGGAGGAGGTTTGGAATAAACGGGCTGAACATCTCCGAAGCTGACCGAAATCGTGAAACAGTTAAAACTGCGTTACTTCTCCAGGTTTAGTTAACTGCCATGTGCTAGCACCAAATGATCTGTAATAATTGGGTGTTTACTGTGCACCTACTTTATTCTGCTTGAATAAATATGTCAGGAATATGAATTCGAGCAAATTGTTGCAGACCATATAATCGCATTTATGCACGTGTTCAGGGCATTCTATGAAACTGAGACCATAGTTATTAGAAAGGACCATGCAAACCATAAATAAAATCGGACATCATTACTGGTTTTGCAATGAGGAGGAAAGTGAGTTAGACGAATTAATGTTTAGTCATTATTGCAACGAAATTCAAACCACTGGTCGAGACTAGTCTGCACTTCGTCGTCTTTTTCCTGTTGTACCTACTATTGCGGTTCACATTCTTCCATCCTACATTCTGCAGCCTCTGCTTTCTTTGTGCTAGTTTCACGAAATCTACTTTCTTCAGAATGCAGTTATTCATCGTCTACTGAGGTCGAAACTCTGTATCTTTAAATATTTTTAAGGTAACACGTTCCTTGTTCTATCCACGTAAACCTTTTGACTATCAACAAATGATTTGCTTTTGATCTGGCATGTGAATTCACAAACTGATTTATCAATATGGTTAGTGTTTTGGAGGTTATAAAGAAAATTGTCGGTCGCGCTACGCATTGCACAATGCACATACTACTATAAACCCAAATGTGCTTCTCAATAATCCCTTAACAAAAGAGTGATTTATGAAAAATTTTTCCAAGGTCATAGAAAGATCCGTTGCCATCTTGGATAGGAAAACGAATTTTTTGCATCAAAACAATTTAATTAATACAAGAAAATTTGCAGGATTGGTGCTAAACCCAAATACTCATAGACTAACTAAAGGAAGGGAATAATGAAATACTTATCAAATTCGGCACTTTTCTTTTTTGATGGCACGTGAGCCGTATTTAGTTTTATGCAGTCGTGTGATATTAAGCATGGACTCTCGTTTTGAATGAGAATTCACTCCTATTTGGTACTTTGACTAAAACAAACAATTTATGAATTGTTGGTATGAGAGATTCCACATCATAGAAACCATAACAAGAAGACTTGATGACAAGAAAGCCTAAAGATTGAGCGAGGAGAAATTTCGCGGATGTTCCACAGAGCTGATGCAGTTGGCCATTAAATGCTGGGGCTATCGAAATAATTGAACAAAATTCAAAAGTTCACAAGAAGACCACAGTCTCCCATTTAGCACCGAAATATTGCGCAATTCTAACTTGCAGAGGTTCCTATAATTGCAGGCTAGTCTTCTTCGTGCAAAGTAGCTGCGACCATTGGCACTACATTCGCGATACAGAAAGCCGCGGTCGATGCTTTTATGGTTTGCATATATCTCAAATTTATAAGAACGGACCGAAATTTAAATGCGAGAGAAAGGTACATGCGGCACTGTAGTGTTTAGTAAACCAATGTTTGGTTTTGACGTCCTTGGTTTATGAAAATATTGCTGGCACATTTTCCCAAAATAAATAGCTGAATTATGGTCATTCTGTTCTCACTTTTTCCCCGTTTTGGTGTGACATGCAATTTCTGTAGACAAACAGTTGTAGCTGCCGGGATATGATGGGAACCAGAGGATCAGCTGTTATGACAAGATACCGGACGATCTTCCCTAAACGATTCAGGCAGCCAGACTTCTTTTGGGTTATAATAAAACCAGAAGCAAACCTCTTCCAACATTCTCTGTTTGCATACTGCGTGAATGATTGAGAACAACATTAATGAAGTTACTGAATAATTCACCTAACTGTTTAGTAGAGTGAGAGGTCCATAGATTTCTCTCTAATTGCTTCCCGAACTAGCTACGGTACCAGGAAGAAAAAGTTTAAAAAATATTGGTCACCTCTTTCATTACATACAAACCTTGTGAAATTTAGGTATTGCTTAGGTTATCTGGGTCTCTAGTAAACCGATCTGGACAACCCAACTGGTATACGAAAAAGTACAATCCTCGATTTTGAGATCGAGATTATTTGTGCACTTACCCAATTCGGGCAGTCCATGTATCCAGGGCCCCTAGACGGGCGAATCCTATTAGATGTATCATAGCGAGTCCGATTATAAATCGGGGTCTTACGATGTTGCGATTTTATTGAGCGGTCAAGCGCACAGCCCCCTTCATTTCTTGAAAACCAGTTTCTTCAAAACGCTCGATGACAAGGTTCAGTAGCTCCTCTTTCAACTTGCCTGTCGTAGCAACTTACGCTGCTACTCTACACATGGAGCCAAACATCAAAGATACCTTCTACGACGTGCTTTAGGGTTTGGTCAGCCTTATCCCATTGCACGACATCCTTCGAACTTCAAGATAATGGAACACCTTCGGGTACCAACACATGAGTACAGTCATCACATACTAGGGTGATTCGGCCTCAGTGGGCGATAGGAAAGTTGCGACCGTTTGGGCACGTTGGCGGATCTAAAACGACTGGTCTTCACCAATACCCGCTTTCAACATCCAAATTAGAATCTGCTGACGTTATACTCCAACGATGGAAGAGCAGCGCGTCGGATTTATTATATGTTGGTTTAATCCCGTAGATAATTGTCGACTGAAGACTGTAAGGCTTACCATGGAGGGACATCAGGGAACGGACCGCACACTGGTATGCGCTCGTCTCAGGCTTCACCTTTCAACATGACAGAAACTCAAAATGCACTGGCGAATAGACCTGCTCAAGTTAACAGCTGCAGATGACGTCATATCTAAACTAACAGAGATTGAAAAAGATGGTAGTCTAGACGAATTGTGGACGGAGTCAAAGGTATCGATCAACCAATCGTACTTTAACCTACTAGGCAAGGCAAACTGGAGCCAAAAGGACTGGATATCTTCGAAAACTCTTAACTAGTATGCTGATGCTAGCGACATGGAACTGCGCAACTAAACCGACTACCATAATCTTCGCCGCGAAATAACACGCAAACGAAAAGCGATGGAAAGCGATATTAGCATGAAATTGCAGACCGCATAAAAATCCCAGCCGTCGTTGGAGATTCGAGGGAGTCTTTCAGATTCATGTGTTGATCTTCTGGAAAGGCTCCACCTCCATCCTCCACGCTTCGTGATGTAGTAGCTACCTCACATCAAGATGTTAACGAAAGCCCAAAATGTGAGTGAAAGGTTTCAGCTGGCCCCTCGGCAATATCATCAGGCGATGTGAAGCAATATGAAATTTATCTTTAGCCTACTGACGAACTGGAAATCATCTCCGCCATTCAGATAATGAAAAACAAGTCACTCGATGAGGATGGCAGTCCACCCGAGATCTTCAACCCGTATTTATCACGTGTTCTGAGTCCACTAACTAAGCTGTTTGGTCGTATATGAGACTCTGAGACATTTCTCACAAACTGGGCAACCGCTATTTTACTCCGTATGCCATAGACGGATGACATGACCATACGTGCAAATTGCAGAGGTAATAACATCATCACTATAGCAGACAAGCTGTTTGCAACCGTTTTGTTAAGCCGCCTTGTTGCTGTCCGGGAGGAACGAACAAGCTCTACTTGTAAGGGGAGCGGGTATCGACTCGTCAAAACCTCTACCCGGATCACAGATCACTGCAGTTTTGGCGAATTCGTGCTCATTAGGCAAATCGATAAGCGGAGCAAAAAGGCCGCATGAGAAAGTCGATGAGCCCCGAGGGACTGAATTAGCTAGCAGAATAGTCCGTCAGTGAGTCATGTTTGTCGAAGACCAATATAAGCTATTTGGTTTTGATTAACAAAAAAAATTCGTTTACTCGACTCTCACTAGAGTTGGCGGAACTGGAGACAGCGGTCGCGAAATAGAATCGACTGGGATTTGCGGCCGAAGTAGAGCGCAAGTCGCATCACACTTCCTGCGTTACGAAACACGACCTAGTGTGGGTTTTGTCGAGGAAGAGACTATGTTGACAAGATCTTTATACTACATTGAATTTTAGAACAGCAACCCAACAAATCTTGTTTCATTGAGTTTCATGCACAATTAGACTCCGTTGGCAGATAGTCTCTGTGAATCACAATTTGAAGCGACTGGATGCCGGAAACTTATGTTAGACTTTTAGGGATCTATGCAGGCACGCGTCTATGCCTACGGCGAAGAATCTCGAGTTCCTCCTTGACGCTGGTGTTCGTCAGAGTCGCCCGCTATAACCGGTCCCATTCAGCTACGCTATAGACTATGTGATGTGTCGTGTCCTCAATGACTTCGGAGGAATACAACTTCGCCATGACTGTTGGCTCACTGACCTTGAGTTCAACAACAACAGTGTTATTCTCGGAGATGAGCCCGCAACTGTGAGGCCGGTCCTACAGCGGATTGTGCACGAAACGAAGACTGTAGATCTGGAGGTAAACACATTGAAAGCGAATTTCTTCACAGATTCACAAGATCTGTTACGTTTTATCCGCGTAAATGGGGGATCTTTGGAACATGTGCTTCAATTTAAGTGCCTCAGGATTACCTTCCAAGCAATTGGCCAAGCCAGAGACAAGAGTAAATTTCGCGTAAACTGCGCCAGGAAAAGTTTCTTATTACTTCGCAAAGCATTGTTACCTCACAACAAAACAGATCTCTGAAAGCAGCTGCACATTTACCGTGCTGCTGCCCCCGCAGCCCTTGCGTACGCATACGAAATCTCACCACTAAGAGCAGGCGAAACAAAATGACTAGAAAGCTTCAACCATTGATGCATTTGCTATATGACGAAAATCATGTGGTTTGATGACATCTCAAAGGTCGCCGTGCATTGGCGTTGCACGAACACTGAACGGCATTTGTCATTCATCCAGAGGCGTTGCCTACAGTGGTTCGACCATGTTCCCAGCTTATTGGAGTCGGAATCAACGAAAATGAGCCTATTATCGTCACCCTTTTCCTACTGAAAATGCCGCCTCGGAGGTCAAATGAAGACTTGAGTTAGCGTCATCACGGAGGATTTGGATAGTTTAGACTTTTAGTCGGTTTTCGGAGTACAAGCGTGGGTCAACAACTGGATTTTGAGGTACGCAGACCTCGCTGCAGATCTTAACGCAAATGCGGCTGCAATGCGTGATGTCCAAGAGACCGACTCGTGCTCTCACGGGAGCTAGTGACATAAAAGTAAAGTAACTGAGGGGGTTCTACTTCTTCACCGAATGTGTCACAGCTCGATGGTTGCCTAGAGAGTTTTGAGGCGACTGAATAATCTAAACGCCTCACTCATTCTGTCAATAATAATACATATGTCGGCAAATCATCAAAGAATGAAAGACCAAGGAAATTTTTATTTGCCTTTTCGTGAACACAGAGAAAATGTTGTTTGTTCGATTGACCATTTCGGAAAAAACAAAAGACATTCAGCTTTGTGGACATAGCACTCAACTGTGGCCATTCAGATTGGAATAACTTTCAGAACATCCCCTTTCGAATACCAGCAGTTAGCTGGGGTAAATAAATTGTGACTGGATAGAGGAAATATAAGAAGGCTGCTAGAAAAGCGTAGATTAATTTCGAAAATGCTATTTCGTGCACATTCAGAATCAAACAAAATAGGATTATCTGCTATGTATATATATATATATATACACTATTTACCACCACGCACAGACACAAAAATTATTTAGTGATAATTGATGTTATCACAGTTTACCTGGCGTTAGATCATCACTCATTTAGGTGTATACAATGTAGCAAATCATACCGGATTTCTATTTGAACAACGTGGCTCATCATGGCCTTTTATTCGCCGACATGTTTGGATAGCACCGGAATGAAATAGGTCTAACAATACAGAAGCCTAGAGCCGGACGAATAACATCATTTGGGGAAGCATCACCCAGTTTGCCAAGTTTGTTTGAAAATTCTCTCATCAGTCGATCGGCAATTGTCACCCAACGACTAGCGCTCAGCTTTTCTTCTTGGAAGTCCTCCAATGGTTGGACTACCTTTCATGTAAAACTGTACATCAGTTAGTCAAAATAGGAAGTAATTGAAAAAGCAGACTAGAAAGTGAAAAATGGAAGAAAAAACGAATTATTTGGGTTGCGCGAGTAATAGAAAAGATCATCTTACTGATAACCTACTGCTTGCATTTTGTCTATTCCCAGAAAAAGTCAGCAAGCGGTTTCATCATGTAACCTGTTATTTAATTTGTTCTAAACGGTATTGCTCGTTGTTAGTTCACGCTCCGATACAAACACCTTCATAAATTGCTCTGTTAAAATTGCACGCGAAATTTGTTTTTCGTCATTCCTCCCACTGCCTTCACATAAATGTAGGTTGAACATGCAATTGGGATGGTCATTTCCAAATGTTGTGGGTAGAGCATGTGAAATGAACATTCGTTCGATTGTCGACTGCCCTATTTGGTGGGCGCACGATTGGTGCGTAATTACATGGTAGCGAGTGATAACCAATTGTTTAGGTGAAATTTATTTGATTGCATGCACCGCTACGGCCGGAACACAAATTTACAACTCCGGATTCCCGAGAGGGCATTGTCAAGATGTATGCAAATGCTCTGGAATGACTTGGCTATTGAAACATTTTGAGGAACTTTATTTACCTGATCCTCAGTTATGCCCTGTTCGAAAACCAAGAAGCGTCATTTTGGGCCTACGTTTAATGGTGGATTTAAAAATGCATTATTCTAGCTTTTTCGAGCATTCTCAGCTAACTTTAAGCTACTGCGGCCAAAATGTTTGACACGACCAAATTTTTGTCAGACAGCACAGTCTCTATCAAAGCAATTTGATTATACCGACAATCAAGCAAATTTCTGCTATGTAGTGATCAATACACACGTGAATCCATTTATTTTCTTAATTGCGAAAGGTTACACTCGTCTTTTTATCCGGCAGTTTTCTTACAAAATCCCAGAGGCATAAGAATGAACCATTGAGAACAAATCTTTATATTCTTTAGGTTTTACAGACTATCGGTTTATTAAGCGCATGGAGAACTAGGTCCATAAAATCATATCCCTCTTTTTTAATGGAATTTACAACTCCCTGGGTGATTTGCCGTCCATGCGTATCTCGAGTGAACAATGTACGAATCACGAAGCTGAAGTTGCAAGTTCTTTATAGTCTTGTACTAATGGCCGTTGACCTCTAGCATTTTGGGGATTATTCTTGACGGTCTATTCACATGAATCTTTTCGGTGGAGGAAGGGATGTGAATCGAACACATAAACAATATTTTGCACCTGATACTCGTCGTTGTCGATTCGTTCCCTGGGTCTTTGAACATTTAATGCAACAAAATTCGCTCCCGCTCTGGTATGAATTGCACTGCTCTACTTCGAGGGGGAATACTGACAAGAATAAAAACTTACGGGTGAGGTATAGACAAGCCAATAAAATCAGTTGAATCACGTGGTCGAAAGAAATAAGTTTTATCCTAATCCGTAACACACTTCAACCCGTGTTCAACTAACGGGCACGAATTGAATCTTTGTTGCGTGCACCGTGTTGTTGTACAACAAATAGTTAAACTTTTTCGGATAAAAAACCTAGTCGGTTATTCTTGAACTTTTGGACGTGTCATGGAATGACAGTTTTATTATGTTGTCGATAGTTTTTATGACAATTTGGTTATATGCTGTTGTTTCAGAGGCCGAAGGTTTCGTGTTATTATTGTAAGGGAACAAAATGAAGCGACAGCGACCACATGAGAATTTGCAAATAAATTAAGATTTTTATCGGTTTGCGATTAACCTGTTCTTCGGTTTTCTTGAAAGCATCAAAAGTTACACAGATGAACCAGAAAGTTGTCGCACACATGAATTGCACGAATTAGTGTTACCGCGAGAACGAACATGCACGTGACAGATGCAAATCACGTGCATGAATACATGTGCCCTGGCCTACTGAGATATAAATAGGTGTTGTTTTATGTCAGCGCTGGGTTACCACGGTTTGTCAGGATAGGCAGGATTAAACAGACAAACCTGAAATGTATACTTTGCCCGAACGCAGTTCCATCTAATCCGATTTCACAAATACAACGAGATTTAATGCAATCTTTTTTTAGAAAAATTCTAACCAGAGCAAATTCTTTCGCGAAAGGATCATGAATAAATAATCTGAACAGTTAATAAGAATCGCGAAAAAATCGCCATTCCCTATTGCGGGACTAATGAAACTATCGAAACTTAGAAATTAATCAAACCAATAAGCAATTTCCACCTCGAAAATTTCTTACTGCAAGAGCTGCGAAGTTGCGAAATAGTATTTGCGTATGTAATATTTGTGATTGTGTACACTAATAGGACAGATAGGTAAAAAAGAGTTAATTAACAAGTATTCACTGTTTCCCTGGAAGGCAGATATTTATTTGGGTTTAAAATTTATATTTCTTTTGACCTTACGTGATTCTAGAGGAAGCAGTATCTAACTCCATTTCCCATTTCTTTTATCTGCTCGCAGAGATCTGAAAATGAAACGAGGTACAAAGGTAAAATTTGAATTACGCCGGGCTAATGCAACTCAACCGGCATCCGCGTATTGAGAAAAGCGTGAATCGTATACTCGATTTGTGAGTTATAATGAACTGAAATACAAATTGTATGTGTGCCCAGACAGGAAATTTGAACACTGATGACAAAACACCACTCAAATTCTCGAGTGGTCAGCTTATAAGAGACGATGAGTTTTCCCGTTATCTGACACAGAGAACGGAATCACTCTCCAGGCTACACGGCTAGTTGATGGCAAATGGCAGGAGTCTCGCATGAATTGGCTGAAGGCTAACGCATTGGTAGGTGTTTCTTGGAATAGAAACGGCGGAGCAAACGTCGAATGAAGGTACATAGGGAGAACAAAAGGCAGATAGGGTGATTGCAACGCGCAATGGAGAGGTAAGGCTCATTATTATAAAGTGAATGAAGAGCCCAAAGGAGACTATATGTATATATATATATATATCAACGAAAGTGTACATTAAATGAAGAACGATAAATGACTCAGCGTTCTTCCTCTTTAATTCTGCCGGTTTAAAATAATCAAACTCCATTTGCAGTTAGAGGTGCCACTGCGGTTCTTCTCCGACCAACAAAAACATCATTTAATATCCATAGCTCGTTGGTTCTTTACGGCTTTTTCCCAGTGACAGGCCTGAAGCTTACACACCAGTGACTTTGTATCTTGGTATTCTGTGCATGAAATATTCCTTAAGGCTTCAGTTTCGGTATGCTTAATGTATTATCGGACTCATAACCTGATGTTTGTCTGATCGTTGAAGTTTGAGCAACTGATAAATCGGATGGTATAAATAACATTGTTTCCGAGAATTGAACCTACGTTCTAAATAAAAATAGACATTTGCGGGGATAGAAAATTTTGGTTGTCGAAACGGAAACTTGGTCATTTCGTGGCGAGCTTGTTGTTAGAAGACTTAGCTAGCTTCCTTTATGGCTATTCAGAACCATCCATCGATTAAGCGGTCGAGTTCGATGTGGAACTTACCCATGTTTGTTCGATTCAAGTGGTAAGTTATGAAGTCACCAAGTAAGAAAAGTCAGTGTACAGTTTAACTCACTTAGAATATCGGTTCAACAGTCTCATGATTTCTGCTGAGACTGTGATCATGTGAAAGTTCCTGAATGATCTGCAGTTTTCCATACACAGCAGTCCGAAAGGATGGCTTGCATTGAGCAGACAAGCTGACTGAGAAAGAAATGGGAAAGGCGAGCGTGTAGATAATGTGAACGTATCCGTGGTTAGCTTTGTGCCACAGATATTAAATCAACTGAAAAGTATTCAGCTGTTACATGACACCACTGACCGTTTTATGTTCAACTGCCTATTAGTAACGCGCGGATGCTTATAAAGCAATAATGGCAAGACTTGTAACGCGATAGCGGCATTGTTTGAAGCTTCGGTCGGCAGATTAATTTTAGAATTGCATGAACGTTTAAGTCTGGTAAGGCGGATAAGCCATGAATCCGATAGACTATAAGATGGGAAGTAAAGTCTGAGTGAGCCATTAGTCCAAGTCTGCTGATAAGCTAAGAAAGGTGTGATTTTTAGACACGCTAAGAGACCAGAGTAGGATTCACTCGAAATGACACCAAACGAAAATGGAGTACTAGAGACCATATATAACAGTTCAGAAAACTTCGATTTGAACCGGCCTGCAGGAATTGAATGATCTTGACAAATAAACGAGATTCTTGTTGACAGAGCAGATGTCATCTGCTAGTTGTTGCCTGACTGAGCACAGCGAGATCTAACCTAGAGTCGAGCACTGATTGATTTAGTTAACATTAGCGTTGGATATATGTGGACTGCACAATTGCAAACATCTCTTTTATATCATTTCAGTCGAAAGTTGAACTGCGAAGAGACCAGATAAGCACCCGATATTTCACAGGTTGTTCCATCATTGACTTTCTTAGCAGTTCCCAATACCTGACACGCGGTTACCATTTCCTTTTGCATGAATTTACATCAGTGCATGATAATTTCCAGCTTTGTGCCTCAACTGTTATTATTATTCTATCTGGACACCATGGAGTAGCGTTTTGTCATCAGATTTGCATATGGCCCAAAATGAAATTCAGTTCAAAAACCCTTCTCTGCACAAAAATACAGGGCTTGTTATTAACAATGGTGTTAGCCACTCGTCCATCTACCCTAAAAACCGCTCAGATATTTGGGTGAAATATACTATCTGCAAAGCAAACCCCGATTATCGTTATAAAATGAGGCAAAAGGAGAATACAGAAGAAAATGGTAGAATTTATTGTGAAGCAACCAATCGAGGAGAGTGATGCACAAAAGTAAGCAAGATATAACCGTAGGTTCATTTCATATGGAATTCAACTTGCTCCGAAGTGACAGTAATACTCCTTGAACCTGAATCCTTATTGGTGTTCAAATTCTACGAATGCATCGAACTGTTATTTCGTGTAAGTCTGATTAAAACATCATACTTCTCAGGACAGTTGAAGAACGTAATTTTGGAAATTTCATTGAATCATGGAAGTGGAAACCAATACATTCTCCAAGACAGAAGTTAAAATGTAAATTTCCCGAAAGGATCAGAACAACTGCTTCCCAAGCAACGATTTGTTTTAAGCCAATGCAGGATCTGTCATCTTTTTGATTGATCAAAGATCAAAAAATGGAAAGGCGCTCCTATTTACCCATGTTGGGAGCGGACTGAGGGGGCCGTTTGTCTTTTTCTAGTTTGATTAAAAGTGTGGGGTTGACTACTTGATAATTCGAACTTAGCAGTGAGAGAAATTTTCTTCCGAGAGTGAATAAAACTGAAAAAAGAATCATTTCTCTCTCACACGAAACATACGAGAATGAGGAAAAATAAAGTGTCTAGCAGAGAAACTCCTCCTTATTCCAGAGTGACTTCGTCGCAGTTTCTTGCTTAAAAATTGATGATAAGCAAACAATAGAAGACTCTGCAATCCACAGACGTATACCCAATAAAATATGCCTAAAGAAGCAAAAAAATCAATCAGCGTTTTCCGCTGGTTCAGTATACTTGATAATTAACATATTCCGCACAAGATCAGTCAGTGATCAGCGCACTCACCAAATTCATGTGCAGTCCAGATGCTATTGTGATGTGACGAATTAACAAATGAATAATAATTAAAAAGACATTTCTTTTATCTTTTATGATAGTTCAGTAAGTGCGATTCCCATCTGGTCATCCGAAGTTTGCTAATTTACTTACCATTTGAGGAGTCGAATTCCGGAAGAGGAATATTACTCGTTTGCTCATCTGCTCATAACGCTCGGGTTCTTTTCCCGTGTCAGAAGTTCACAGCCTATTTTGGATTACTCGACTGAACAAGTTATTCACTGCAAGTCTTGTCCTTTTCACCTTAATGTTTTAACAAAGTATAGTTTTAGAAGCAGCTACGATTCATCACCAGCTCTAGTTCGGTGCCAAAATGATCTTTACATTTTGACGGTTTTGCTGAAACCGCCATATCCTGAGAAAGACAACAAACTGCAACGTTGACAGTAAACGTTTGGCTAGTCTGTCAGTTAGTCGAGCTGATCTTATCGCCATTTCTAATGTGTACAAAGAAGAGTTATAATTAATGCCAACGTTTTTTATTCCTTTGTTAATTATATGACAATGTACCTCATTTCTCAGAATTGGGGCCGCGACCAACAGAGGACTGCCAAGTGGCGAATTCGACCGGCGGTGGAAGGTCTCGAACTCACGGCCTTCACGTCCAAACGCCATGACCTTATCCGCTTAGCCAACGCTGGATCAATGTAGATGATCGAGACGGAAAAGTAGGAGCAGGTGACTTCGATCACCCGTGTATTTTTTCGTATTTCTGTGGGGCAATTTTCCACTTTTGTTATGTAATAAACAAATTCTTTTCTAAATGGAGAAAATGTGATTAAATGATATTACGTAATTGACACTGAACTTTCGCGTCCTCGGTGAATGCCAGACAAAACCGGTGCTAGATGTTTTTTAACTGCCTTAGTTTTCAACTTTAGTTATCTTTAAGGATAAACAAATAATGGTAAAAAATATTCCGTTGTTGATCAAAATCACCATTCGAATACGGCTACTTGGTGACTGGAACGAAGTCAGTCGCACTTATGTGGGAAACGCACACAAGAAATAACGTTACTTTACTTTCTAACAAGACAAATGCGTATACCTCCCGCAATAGCTGAATGATAATATCGCCGTGAAATTAATGCCAGGTTAATAAGGCTACAAACATGTCACCGTAGCAGATGTGTTTGATCAACTAAAGTACTAATACCCGCATGGGGTGAAATTGAAAGGCCTTCAGAAACTTTGTGTGTGTATAAGTTTTATTTACTAATTGATGGCCGGCGGTGGTCTAGAGGTCAAGCTGTCGACATCGCAACCTGAATTTCGTGGGTTCCAGACGCCCTACAAGCGATCAACTTCTCCTGCTGGCAGACTTTCGCTGGCTTCAATCCGCTTCAGGAAAATTATTCATTGAGGTTTCGTTAGTAAAGGGAAGTAAAAGATAAACGGTATGAAAAATGGCAGACGATTGTCCTGGAATGGTGGGGGTAATGAATTAGGGCAAGGAAGCACCGCTAAGCTGAGGCTTCCGAGCCTTATCTAGGTTCACCAAGCAAACCAAATCATATACAGATAATTGCAAAGCCCGGCGACACTCAGAGGGGGATGTCTTGAATAATCAGCTGAACAGGTATTAGAAAGCTGATCAAAGCCTGTGCATAAAATGGTGACGACGGTGCTAATTCCGCTAAGGATGGGTAGCACATGGGTAGCACAGCCTCGACCGTGTGTTTATCTTCGCCAAAAGCAATATACTTTTTCAAGACATTCGTACCATATGGTAACCTGCGGCCTCATAACTGGTAAATAAAGAATGAAATATCATTTGAGCAGGAGCAAATACCAGCTTAGAACACCTTTTGGTTTGCATCACATTCAGTCGAATATACTGTCTCCAGTAATGCAGCCGAACAGACACGTACATCTGACGTAAAACAGTAAGACCTGTGCTTATCTAAGGAGAAGTGATTCTTTAAGTCGGGAAACGAAGAAAGACGCTCTGCAGTGTCAAACCTAAGCGGAATCGCAAATGATTACAGCTGCATTCTACCTGTGATTCCTTTGCCCATTCACACTCGTGTCATCCATGTGCGATTTTAGCAATGATATATATATATATATACGCCTATATGAAGCGTAAGTCAACTGGTTTGAGGAGCAAAAATCAAATCTACCGCTCCAATCTGCTTATTGTTTTCCTGGTCTGACAATGCTGATTGAGCCATTCGACTGCTCTTTTTTCTTGTCTTCATATGGAGCAGAATTCTTGGTACATGTAGCTAGCAGTATACTAGGTTGAAGTAGGCTTTTGCATAAACCGTTTGAGCGTGATTTTATCACTGGGTATTGAGAGCACGTTGAATCCCGTAACCCATGTGTGCAACACAACGAAGTTTGGAAATGTTTGGTGAATATTTGCTAACTAAATGAATCCAGCAAATCATTATTGTTTCTCTAAGATGTTATTCGATGAATGATTTTGGGATTTTTGATTGTTTTGGCAATTTTACGGAGGTTTTTGATCACAGACACAGTAAAGTTGACAAAAATTCAGCAGTATTCTTTAAACGGAAGTTAATCATGTGTCACACTAAAAACGTGAAGTTGTGTTGGTTTTCAAAGTGGCCGATGTCCCACCAATTTTGATGACATTTGCTTCTGGGTAAACCAGATTTTCTGATCACCTACTGCCGCACGTGGAAAACTGGGTGAAAAAGAAAACAAAACAGTTTCTATTCGTGTTCGAATTGGGGTTGCTGTGATCCGCCTTGGTGGAGTGCCTATGCGCTTGCGGATAACCTGCGTGCAGTGACCGTCTGACCAAATGCAGTTGGCGTTCTTCCACATAGCCATGGCTGAACGTGCACAAAAATGCCACTTATCACGGCAAATTCTAATTCAAACAACTGGGAACTTTCTTACCATCGTATTACGAAAATATGGTGCTAGGGGATTTGGGAAAAAAACATTTAACAATTGGAGTTCCAAATGCACATACGATCACATACGAACACCTGAGGTGCAGATCATTGTGGACCAAGCCCAATCGATCAGAACCGAGAGGAATGCACTTCAGCACCGGCCTGTTGTAAATTAATCTATTCAATAAAGTAAGACAACCTGTAGGATAATTAATTTGCTCACCAATGTCACACGTATATAGTTTGAAACTCAGGATACATAGGGGTCAGCACAAAAATGCGTGTTCACTTTCCACAAATTTATCGATGCACTATTAGGCAGTTGGCATTGCTCGCAATTGCCTTATGAACAAGCACACTAAGTCGACAATTATTATTACGATCACTGAATCAAAACGAAACGTGCTTGGTAGGCGGAATACATAGGCCTGTTTATCACCGTCTTTCGAAATACCATGATATTTTGAGGGCTCCTCGCCATGTGGACATCAAGCGAAACGAAAGTGAATTATGTATATGACAAAATAGTATGAAATAACTTAAGAAACGGGTCATTGATTCGTGTGCACTTTTTCAGCGAAAAAGTTTCCCGCAGGTTGTGCGGCTGCTTTTTGAAAAAATGAAACCAACACTTCGAAGTCCCCTTGCTCAAAAGGTCATAGTAAAACGTGGTTCATACTTTTTCCAGAACTTACGGACGGACATCTGACTAAAACAGGTAAGCTGTTCAAAGCAAAGCTGCTAACATTCTAATCAGACAAGGAACTGTCTAGTAAAGTGGAATTTCTAATAAACGATATCGTATTTCTCGAAAAACAGATCCACTAACCCAAACGATTATATTCATGATTTAACTGTATTTTCTGCTGGAATGGTCACTGTTATTTTAGAGATAAAGCTGACTAATGTTTTTACTTCATACATCCAACGACGACGAAGCAGGCAGTAAAGAGTCATCTCGGGTTAAGCGTTGTGAGGTTTTGTCATTTCGCCACTGGTCAGCAAATATTTGAGAGCATCTAATGACTGTTTTTCCTTCTTGCACGTTGAAGTACGTTGTTCAGAAAAGTGAATTAGGCTATTCTTTCTCATCTGAATGTGCTAAACGCATTAAAAATCACCAGCTATTCAAGGATTGGGAATGAACAAAATGAACACAGGGCACTGGTTGCGTTTAAGAAAGCAAATCGGAAAAGTGTAAATAAAAATAAGAAATCCCGATTTACTTTCCAGAAACAAATCAACATGGAGAGGTTGAACCCCTTGGATTTGACTTGGCAATACTTTGAGTTAATTGGTTCTTTCAGAAATAAGTATTCCTTGCAACTGTACGTAAGCCTGTTGACTTCGTCGCTTTGTATGGATGGACACTACAATTTCTGAGGACAAATTTGGCGTGACCGTTCATTGCCGATAGAATGGCCTAGCAGGTGTTCAGAGTAAGTACTTGAGCACTGTCCTAGTGTTTCAAAGTTACAAGGAAAATAAAAGTGAAAATGTGCAGTGGAATTCCACTCACGTTCGCATAACTGGTCAGAAAATGACCGCCTTCATTACTATTTCCGGTTAGGCAGTTATTTTTTCCTTTTTTTGTTCAAGTGGATTATAAGGCAAATACTTCTTAGAAGTTGTTATCGCTACTTCACGCGAGAACATCCTGAGATGAAGTTTTGTTTATTTCTATTTATTGCCACACAAAGTGCTGTTTGTCAAAAGTTCTCATCCATGGCCAGGAAACACGAGTAGGAATAGGTACGTGCACGCTGCGCGAATTCGCTTGCGACCTCTTTGAGCCAATATATTTGCTCCGGTCTGGAATACCGCTATTTGCCCAGTGTTCCGCTTTTACCGGTTAAAGGCCAAAGAGGAACGTTTATTAAGATGCGATTTCCTACTCAAGATTTACTTGATGTCTTACGGGTCTGCTGAGTGTGTTAGGGATGAAAGTACTGAATGAACAAAATGACCGAAATGGCCGTATCACAGGAAGAAATCAACTTACGCACTAACGGTTTGTACATTTTCATTATGAGTGTGATATTTTGAAATTATCCTGACATGATTCTACCCTATTGGTTGTTATTTTTGTTAGTAGGTAAGTTAACACCGCAAACCGAAAGAAATCGGGTTTCTGGCATCGCAGTTACCAAAGCGATATTACTGACAAGCGCTTATGATCCTGCCTAATTGTTTTGAATTTTTTCCATTGCCTCATAACTCATAGGCTCAATGATCACGTGTGTTATTGATCCAATTAACAAAATCAAAGCAGGTCGGTTTGATAAAATCTTCCCGAATGACCGGGATATTTAGAATCAATTTCATGTGACGCTCGGGTGGTTTCAAAATCCACCTCGTTCAACTGCACGCATGATAAAAATTTGTCTTCATTTATTTTATTAAATGTGCTACTACTTCAATGCCGTCTATTATATTTCCAACGCGTACGTTGAATCGCCTATTATTTTTGCTTAATAAATGCATGTCATTCTGCGGAACAAAACGATCGCCCAGAAAACCTAATCTTTTCGGCATTGATTATTTCCCTCTTGAAAGTGAATGCAACAGAGATGAGCGTGGAACCCAATGCATTTAGTGCAAAATGCATTTTCTGTGAGGCAATCAACTACCAACTGGTCAGAGGAATGTGCACTTTCTTAAACGCTTTGTACGGATGATAGTCGCAGGTAAACATTTGCGCGATAATCACATCCACATTTTACTATTATTCTAATTAGGATCCTCCCAATATTCGGGGCCTTCAGAACGTTTTTGATTCTGGACAGCATTTCTGAACGCGGGGATCTAAAATCGCTGGCCTCCAAACCCGAAAAGTTTTCCAAAGCGGGAGCTAGTATTGCGGTTCGGGAATGGCTGTCAGCCCTCATGGAACACTTGTAGGCAGGCGTAATATCTGTTTGTTTCGAGCAATCCAAAAGTTACTATTTAAAGCAAACAGACTGGCGAACACGTTCGTTCTCAGTGACTACCATTCAAGACTGGGCCAATAAATTTGCTTAAACCAAAGAAATACAACAGAGGAAGGTTAACGACGCAGAATGGGAATAAATCGTTGACACATTATGCATGAATTTCACAATGCTTAACATTAATTCTCCTCACTCTATTCCTAAGCTTCAATCATACAGAATGTTAAACTGGCATAAATTTGACTCACTAAAATCGTCATTTAGCTGTTGCCGCAATGAGAATAAGGTGCAAAATGATCGAAGTCAAAAGCGAAAGAATTCCAAGCATTAAATCATAATACAAAATTACCAGTTGCACCGTGTGATTTCATTTTTATGACTTTCGCCGATATTTCTGAAACTAAAGACAAAAAGGTTGATGGCCAGCGATTTTCGTTTTTTGAAATTACGCATTTCGGTTGCAAGGCCCTTGATAAACCTATCAGTCGAAGAAAAATAGCTATGTCTGACGGGGTATGAAAACGAAATAACATGTAATTAACTTCTGCGGAACAGCAAACAACACGCTGTCCTTTCCCTAAAAACTAATACAAGTTGAGCAAATCACGTTGCGAATGACTGCGTGTAGATAGAAAGCTTCGAAGTAATCGTATTGGTCTTTTTCACAATTAAAAGTGGCAAAGTTTGGTGTGTGAGATTTTTCACGATAATACAAGCATAAAAGCGAGTGATTTTGTAAGCATTTGTTAGTATGTGTGTTAAAATGAATTTTCAGACCGTGAGATGAGTTCAGGAAGAGTAATAAAGCGGTACTGGTAAACTCAAGCTTTATTTCTCAAACGCAGTGCCCTGAAACTTGACGCAATTTCACTACCTCATAAGCTACATCAGCAGCCGCGTAGTAAATAATTATCGACTTTCATTTGGCATCGATTTTTCTATTTAATTTTCTGATCAAACAATAATTTGAGTAGTAGATCAAAATGCCTAGGAATTAGATAAGGTATCTTGGGGAGTTTTCTTGTTGTTCATCGCCAAATTATTCACCACTACTTGAGAGATTTATTGATTCTACCGTGGATTGCAATTGTTTAAACTGGTAATGTTGTTGTAGGACACTACCTTGCACCTATCCACGATACGGTTCATCAACAGTTTGAGGCACCGAGGTGAAGAAACTGCTGCAGACGTAATGAGAAGCTTCTCTGCTAATCATAACTCCGCTGAGGTTCTACACCAACTATCCCGACTCGTTTTATTGGCCCTTGATTAAATTTTTGACTTAAATTTACAAGTGGACCATTATCAACCTTTTCTTGTGTATTTCGCCACCTATTTATTAAAACGGAATCAAAAGAGTTTCCATTTTTGTTATGCTCAAAGTTGATGCAACTCGTTTTCGTTGAACAAACAAACTTTTATCACTATGGAAATACTACTGTTCTTCAATAGACGGCCTAGCTTTAATTTAAGACTGTAAAGCCCAAGTTCCTTGCCTACTGCCGTCGAGATTGCTTTGATTCCAATACTACTGGCTCTTCTGAATGCGGTTCACATTAGAGACATATGAAGGAATACATGGTCTGGAGATGACCGATCAATCCAAACTGGTATTCCTCCGGCTGCTTCTGGATTTTATCCTCCTGTGTCGCTCACACACGAGCACTGGAATCCTCGATGGCCCCGTCATTTGTGAGGTGTTGGATTTTTTGTCATCCAAAAGTGATCATTTTTCAGCTGTAATCATACAGTGCCATCGGTGATCTCGGACAGATGATCGAAAATGTCAAACAGCGCTCGCTTGAAAACACCGAGGTCTGAGAGGTCGTTTAGCTGGATTTTCTCTATTTCATTTTTCAGGCCGTTTTTAAAAATTTCCTAAGCTTCTGTCACCGGTGTAAGTTCTTGATCAATCTAGAATTTGCTAATATCCAAAGTTTGTTTTTCGCAGTACTGTTATTTTCTCTGAAATAAAATTCAGGCACGAAACGAGAAAAATGGAAACGAATTCTGTTTTGGATCAATGCGGAATCACCCTATCCTCTTTCGATGTAAAGCATGAGTGTTAAAGTGCAACACAAAAATGCAAAAATGGAATAGATCCTTCTCCATCTAAGGTAAAATTACCATATTTTGCCCTAAAATGTGACGCTATCGGAAACGGAATCATCGCATGCGCGGTGTAGCTTTAAACGCACGCACAAACATTCGGTATCATAATACCGGATCACCGCTGATGTCCCATCAGTCGTTTGAGGCGCTTCATGTATAAAATGCAAGTCTAAATAATCAATGGAATCGTGTTCAGAGAAATTTTTGGTGTGATTTTCCAAGTGGTAGGTGGTAAGTTGGGATCATTTAGACTACGCCGGATTCCCAGTCACAACGAGGACATGTTAAGTACAACGAGGCACTTGCAAGAATCTAGATTTTGGGTTGAATCCAAAGAACGATGTTTCCGTCCTTGAAGCTTCCGTAACCTTTTAAACGCTCCCATTCAATATTAATTATGACAACTCAAGTGGAAGTCCAAAATTACAGACATAGCACTTTAGAAATTCCTCTGGTAATAAAATAGTGATTTTCATTTTTATTGGAAGATTTAACCAAAATGTGGTATACTAAATACATGATATACGCAAAAATAAGGCTGTCAGAAAATTATAAATCTGACCACATTTGATGATTTATTGCTGAACTTCTCAATACAGGATTGCTTCATGTTCTCGGCTGCTTGCGTGATTACTATTCTGGTACAAGTAGTGACCAACATATCCTATTTGTAATAAGTCCATCAAACAAAACAGTCCAAGAAAAACCTATTAGTTTCTTAATTTCCGTTCTTTTGAGAAGTGTTTGGTTTACCTTATAATTCTGGGATCAAATCTGGACACTGCCTTCGCTGGATATAATTTGATGTTTAGAATCCAACCGAAGTGGTATGCCATCCAGGTAATTTGAAACACGTTTGTAAAAACTGAAGCAAGATCTCTGCATTTCTGGTGCCAAATTAGGATTTATTCAAATCTGAGCGTAGCTCATTAATTTTACGTCTAAGTGACAGAAAGAAATGTTTTCACCAACAGGTAAAACCGCACCATTCCAACACTTGCACTTACTACTTATCAGCAAACGGGAAAAGAAACTTGGCGATCGGTTGGTAGTCCATTTTGACAATCACCGACAGGTAGGTGTGGTGACAAATACTAAAACGTTAAGGTGGAGCGACCAACAGGTTTCCTATCAGGATCAACATGAAATCCGTTTCTACGGGAAATAAGACCGATCAAAACACTGAACTTAGAATTTGCCTCAGTAACTTCACCATTATTTGGAAGTGACCTAAACGCACGTTTTCAGCCAGATATGACCTATATCACATCCATTAAATAATCTTTACTGTCTAGTTGTAACGGGCAGGCCCAAGCACCATTTCAACACTAGTTGAGAGACCTGTGGAGTGTTCTTTTGCGTTCGAAAGGACCGTGGGCAGAATTTTCGGAGCTTCTATTTAATGAATCCAATCGCTTTTTGCGATCACCACTGTAATTTGTACTATTTACCTTATCGAACTATGCCTATGAGCAAACTATTTTTTGTAACCGCTTAAACCTTGCCAAAACTGACGCTTTCTGTAGCGCTGTGCACAGGCTTTTAAACAGTAACGGTTATATGCCTTAAGTGCTTGTGCCCAGTTTGGATAAAGGTCAAGTTTACTGACCCGTTATCGAGGGCGGATTCTTTTATTCTTTCCTAGATTTTCGCAAAAAATCAGTGCAATTCTTTCCAGTGTTTGTATTCACAAATGTTTAGCCCAGCTGGCGAAACCCTCTTTTTTACAATTTACGGAGTGAATCTTGCGAAATTTATGAAAAATCATCGACGATTGCCGGTGCAAGAAAATCATTGGTCTGTACTTGAACAAACTTTGTCTAAGAACGCGTGCGAAATTCAGCGCGCGAAGGGCGCTCATCACTTTTGAAGAAGGCGATTTCCATTGTCACGTGACAGAAGAATTTATTTCCAGTGCATTCGTTGAAATCGAAATAACTTTTGGCAATAAATGCGACAAATTCAGAATGTCTTCAGACTCGACAAAATCTTGGCGGAAGTTTGATTAGGAAAACGATCAATCGTGCTCGATTCACTGAAGTCGAGCTCGCTGTGCTTGTGAATGGCAGTAGTTTCCCCCGAGATTTGTGTGAATGTTGGCGGTGCAGAAAATTGTAACTGCCTAATGAATTTAGAGAAAAAACGAAGAATGAAGGATACAAACATTTCGTCCAAAAATTGGCTTTCCAATTTGACAAATTTGACGTCCAGTAAAAAGGAAAAACTGTTTGAAGAAAGGAAATGAAGGGAAATTATAAATTCCGAATAACCAGTATCAGCCAGCCCCCGTATAAAAACACTTTGATCCGCCTAAGCCTCTTTGTGGGCTGTCCCACTTTGATTACGTCGAAAGATCCTGGAGTAGACCAATCGCACGGGCTCATTTTATTCACTGCCCTTAATTTCTGGCATGGACAACTGTAGACCCAGCAATCGGGGGATGAGGAACAAAAATTGCAACTCTAAGACAAGCAGGTCTGTTACAGGATAGTCGAAAGTTGAAATTTCTAAAACCATGAAATGTGCATTGGAACAGGAAAATTGGTGCACTCTCAGTTTCTAGAGGATTTGTCCACTCGTGAACATCTTGAGCAAGTCAAGTATCACAGATTATGTGATTTATTCCTCCAAACATTTGTTTAAAAAAACAGCCAAAACTCAATGAGTTTCACACTGCACCGAAGATTAAGTCCCTTGACACCGAACTAATCGGTGCAACCTGAAACAACGTTAAAAATCTTACAGGTTTGGACATCCGCGGCAACCTCCGCACAACAACATTTTCGTGCTATGGATTTTGGTTGGGCAGATTTAACAAAGGGAAAGCCGAACAATAACATGTTACGTTTTCATTCTTGGTCGAATTGCAACCTACTTATTTGTCCCGCGTGTGTTTTGCCATCTGCCGATGTAGAGGAAATTTCACACTGAGGCTGAGGGTATCTTCTTGTCTACGCTGTTCACGAGCACTAATGATACAGAGATATGAATCTCCTTTTTTTCAAGCAAATCGGAATGGCCACTGATGTAGACAATTTCTAATTCACCTATCCTTAATGTAAATGGAACATAACTCGGTAAGTGGAAGATAATTCTTTCGGTTAGGGACCAATTTTCAGAGCGTTTGGGGCTGAAGAATGCTGATAAAAAATTGGCTTATATCGAGCTTTGCACCATAGTCAGCTCCGAATAAAACGAGATGTAACCAGCGGAAATAGTCAGTACTAATTCCGTTGTACTTGTGCACATGGTTACAGACTGACACTCTTTGTCTGTTAGGCCTCAACTTTGTGGAACAAACTGAACCCTGTCTGTCAGACCGCAATTGCAGTGTAAAATCCACCAGCAAACAATGCAATGGTATCAAATGTCACAATGTATGCAATTAATTAAATAGATGGGTCACTGAACCGAAGTCTTTTCCTTTAGTTTACCAAACGGCTGTTTCCTAATGAACAAGTTTGCCCAATAATTTGGAGCTTGAAAAGTAGCACCAATACGGAAAATATTACGAAAATAAGTGCGAAGATCGATAATATCAGAATACACCATTGCTGCCTGTGAAGTTCGAGACAGCGATATTGGGACCAGGTGCTTGGGGCAACAGATTTCCTCCAAACGCGTCATATAAGTGACATGCATCTAGACATGCACAGCACTGACACATTTGTCCGCTAATGACTTAGAATCACTCGAGTACAAAATTTATGGTAAACATTGTACCCGCAACAGACAACGCTGTATTCTGCTATCGTAAACGTTCACCTACTCTATGCACTCCCTAGAATTTCGTTGCTTAGTTTGGCAAGTCTAACAGCATCGCATAACCTCCAGTTTAGTGAAGGGTTCTTGTTCGATTATTAAATGGATACCTACTGTAACACTCGTGCTGTGATGAGTAATAGTAGGCGCATCCAAACTGGCATAAAATATGCGGAACTCCCACGAACATTTGCCGTAGGAGGGCAGTGGAAAATTCTGAAGTAATCTGTGGTGAATTAATCGTGATGCGAAAAACTGAACATGCTTTGTGAGCTAGGCAGAGGACGGGTGGACAAACAATTTGAGGTGGGCATGGTAAACATAACCCAACCAGTAACAACTACCTACAGATAACTATGCTTACCGAAAATGTCACCGAAATAAATCAATGAGAATTGGAAATAGAATTGGCTGAATTGGGAATCTAGTGGACGATTCAAATAATGGTAGGAGATTCAGAGAGTGAAAATAGGGATGGGTATATAGATACATGGACAAACGGATGGATGAATAGATGGATAGAGAAATCACATAAATAGATAAATACAGGGGTAGATAAGCAGAGCGAGCGATCAGTAGAAAGGTTGGATAGAATAACAGAAAAATATAGGCTAAAAGATTCTTGTCATTGTTTTGCGTGCATTACTGTTTAGTGCTTTATTATAGTCGAAGAACATTTCAACGTCGCTTTTTTCAGGATCAGGCGAAATGAGAAGTGACGTTGGATAGCCATCCTCCAGTGAATACAACCAGCTCACTAATAAAAACAAGCGAAGAACTGTTTAGGTGTTTACCCCTAAAGGGTATTATTCTCCATGCATATCTACCACTTTCTAGTTGGAATGAGAATTCGTGCGTGACGTCACAGTGGCTAGTCTGTTCGGATTTAACAGACTAAGTCCCGCAGGTTATCAACAAAGTCAAGGCTATGGTTGAGGGCTCCCGATAAGGAGCGAACTAATATCTGAGCCTAACCAAGTGAACAGCAGTCTACGGCAGTGCAAACCAGTAGACAGAAACGGATGTTCATCTAGTACTAGGTTTCTTTAAACTGTTGCAGGCCACCAGGGACAGTCTAATAGTTGACTTATGGCTGTTCGTCCTCTGTTGTTCTGTTACTTCGCGAACGACAGTTATGCACTCCGAATGGCACGCAACAAAGATGAAACAAGTGGACAGTGTTCTCGTTGTTTGTGGTGGTAACTCGAATACACATACTTCAGAGTGAAACTTCCCTCCGGAAAAGTGAATCATTTACTAGAGTAGTTGATCATCAATAGGAAATTACCAATACGCGTTCATGTTTGCCTCTGATCACGGTTTCTGTGTGAAATTAGTGCTGAGAGTTCGAATGCATCCGGTGTTGGTTCCACCTACTTCGTTCTTACCAGCCGAATTAACAAAGCCGTAAATTTACGTTCTCACCACACTCTCGCGTTTTATGCCCGCGATGTTGACTGAGTGAAGGGCAGGAATACCAGTTGTCTCATAATATGTTGCTGTGAAATGCAAAATTAGCGTAAAAAAATATTCTTCATTTTGGCAGATTGGTGTTTTCAGTAATGCAATGGCCAGAACGCTTACGTTTGTCATTTCGATTATTCGGTCAGGAGGGATTTATTTAGTCCAAAAGTTTAGTACTCTCTCGGGAGGACTGACTTTCGACGCCATGGTTTGGTGCGTTTTATCGTTACCCAATCAGTTAAAAATTTGGCGTCTAGTTCAATGCAGGACCTGAAGCAAAATCACGTTTTATAAGTGCAAACATGGACATGATTTACTGATAAAATTGGTGGGATAATTTTGTCGAACGTTAACTGTGAAATCTGCAACAACAAGGGAGTTATTGGTAAATATGAGATATTTAATTAGCTGGTTTGATTTCTGAGTAGAAGATCGCCAGTTTTTGAATGATATAACTTCGCTGAGAAAAGGGCACGACAAGGGACGAATGCGTAATCTAGTCATGTGGTCTTAGTCACTTTTAACAGGTTAGATGAACTGTCAGCGTTCATATTACCATTACTTGCTAGCCATTGTGAGTACAGTCTACTAATTATGGTGCACAAACAAACAAAAAAGGTCGTTTCCCACAGGGGCGCTTACAGTGGTGGATTGAATGGAACACAGAACAATCAAATAATCTGGGACGTCTGATTGAACCTAATTATCATGTTGCCTGGAACTGTTTCAATATTTGCCGGTCAGCGATTGCATAATGAATGTTCGATAAAAACCGCTCTAATGAGCATTTTGACTAGTTACGAAAAAATCTGGTTGAACAGATCGATCGTAAACGCTGCTATGACCGATTGTCGGGTACATCTGTCGGAAAATTTCGCTCATCCGTCCATATGCGAAACATAGGAATGAGAAGAGAAACATCTGTCCGAACATCCTCATCTTTTCCAGCCAGATCAGATGAACAAACTGTGTAGCAAGGCATCGGATTCATGAGAAACGTTTCCGGTATTTGGGTCAGGCACTGGTGAACTAATACTTCTCGTGAAAACAATGATTCCATGAATTGCAGCTTCGAGTGTGATGGGTACGAATCCACTCAAACGAGCGAAATTTCATTTCAAATCTTATAAATGCAACACTGTTAATCTGTCCAATTTACATTGCCATCTTAAATACTTAACCCCAAGTCAGTATTTGACTACAGATGAGTCAACCAGGGGACACACTGGGCAACTCATCTTGGGTCGGTTGCGCAATAAGTGTTGTGCTACACAGGTAGGACGCGGAAGTTAGTCGTCAATGCTCTGCAGCTACTCGTTCTGCGACATGCAATACGACTAACCGCTATTCCCTGAAGTCAGCACAGAAAACATCTACAGAATCTAACATCGATCGGGAATCGTCCCCTTCTAGTAAGACTTTCAAGCCACTTGATCACCGATACATCATTCTGTAACGAAAACTAAGCTTTTGTGAAAAGTATATTAACATGTATGACCTTTGTGATCCGGTCAGCCCCCGCGGTTTTGAGCCATTTTTTGATTCACCGGCCCTTTTGCTTAGTTTTCGATTCAGTTAGTTCTGCTCTACTGGTGGATGACCGGACCTGGTAGTACGATTTCGACCCCACGCACTTTTGTTTAAAAACTCACGCCGTTACCAGTCAGTCAATCAAGCCTATCCGTTTGCTTCATCGCGGTAGGCAGATCAGTTTTCCTTTATTTTGCGCTGCTTTTTGAC
Source organism: Fasciolopsis buskii (assembly GCA_008360955.1). NCBI lineage: Eukaryota > Metazoa > Platyhelminthes > Trematoda > Plagiorchiida > Fasciolidae > Fasciolopsis > Fasciolopsis buskii. The sequence continues at coordinate 229,912 of LUCM01007572.1, forward strand.
CGACTGTCCAACCGTGGCTCAGCCTTGCACCAAGACTGAGGAAAAATGACACAGTGAGAAAACATTAGCTCATGGCTTCTGACCTGCGTGCAAGCATTTGGTGGTTTTCTTAGTGTGGTGAGTGAAATCCATCGTAGTATGCATGTGTGGCTCAAACTAGGGTGAAAATAACATGTGCTCAGATGGCGCGCACAATGCCCCTCGCAAATCGTTCCAACTAAATGCACTCGCATATTTTCACACAGCGAGTCTCTTGATTAATAATGTTCCTTCAATTAGAACACGGAAAGATCAATTTGAGATTCAAGACACCGAATAAAGTTGGACCCATCACTGGTTTGAATAAACCCGTTGCTAAAACAGTACGCCTTATGATTCAAAGTTTGGAATCGTACAACTGTTTTCCGTGATTCATTCGCTAGTTTTGTAAATCCTACGGAGGTTGTGAATGGGATGGATGTTTTCTCAGGTTAGTGGTTGCAAGTATGCTTGCAGAGCTGCACAAATGCATTACGTCAATCCACTGGTTTGGACATGGGAACTTAGGGTAAGATTATCCATGCCAATCGTACCGTCGTTATGAATATCTTGCATGTGGATGTACTAATACCGATCACCACGGCGCTTGTGCGTGCAGATGGATGTGTGTCAGTCTGTGTGGGAATCAGGGCATTCAGTATACTACTAGAAAAAACCTACTCGACAGCCTGTTGGCGGCTTGTAGCCGCTAGTTATTCGAAAAGTCACTTAGCTTGGTTCTTCTATAGGTATGCCAACCTGGCAGTTCCTATCACTTGACCATTCTTGGCTACACGCTCTCTACTGTTCTCGAATTTGTACTCAATCGCTTCCTCCCACGGTCCACTTCAGAATACAGTAGTAGGACAATGTGTCGATGATACAATCTTAACGTGCACCTGGATCATTTTTCAATGCCGATTCGTTTTGCTGCATTGTTACCATCCGATAAATTTCCGAAGGAGTGAACCTTTACCTGAGCTAATCGGTTGTATGCATGCACACCAACACCCGCGAACCATTGATTATCGACCTTGTGACACACAAAGGAAGATGATGTAGATTTCATTTTTTTGAGATTGACACGGATTACCAACTTATGTCCACCACACATGTGCTTACTTACATTTTGAAAACTTTCGGCCGCTTGTGACTGCGATTCACATCGGCAAAACGGGGATTTCTTTAACTGTTCACCTGGTGGCATGGAAGATGAAAAATAATGAGGAAATTCCGTTTACGCCTGCTTTGGGCGTGGAAGAACCTTTGGAAATGCGCACCATTGATACTGAGGTCAAGTGAACAAAAACTGAAGAACCGGCAGCAAAGACCTTGAAATTTGGATTGATATGGAACTATATAACGACTCAGTAGTGCGACTGATCGTTTAAAGGTGCTGAGAAACGCTTCCGGTCATTATTGACATTGTGTTATTCGGACTTAAACTCTCGTTAAAAAAGAAAATGTGCACCATTTTTTCATGGCATCAAATTAAATATACACTAAAGCTTCTTCAAAAATACCGTTGGCTAATTGTACAGATTCTGCTTGTTTCCCATAGTTATTATTTTAGAATGAGTCTAACAAAAGGGGGCTAATTGTAAATTCCGATCCATGCTGATAGCTCGCGTCCAAATTAATTAAGCTTTCATTGAGAATCGTCTTGTCTATTGGTTGCAACCAGGCAAAGTTTTAGTCTGAAATTCCTCATCAAATAGTCCTGAGAATTAATAGCTAGTGATCAAATTCCGTGCATATGAATTATATTTAAATGGGCCGAATATTTAGATCATGATTCATTCCGTTCTTTAGGAAAGATGACCAGCAGATTTTGACGAATTTAGAATTGAACCAACTGTAGAAGTTTTCCGATGTCTGCGAGATTTGAACTCACGCAGAGAATTAACCCATGTGTTTACAGTGAGCGTTCCGCGTCAGCTGAACTGCGTTTCCACTCCCAATGGTTTTATTCGTCTGTTTCCTTTTCCTAATGGTCATTTTCAATTTTTTCTTCAACTTTCCAGGCTCCCTTAAAGTGTAAATTTGTACCAGGACCTATTGTGTTGAATACTATCAAGAAAATCTTACAGAATCCACGATATCTGGAACACCATGGGCCTGCGTAAACTCTGAACCCACCCGAACGTAACGAGACCTCCAATAGACCGGATTGATCTTTATTCCTGTTTCAGCTTCATTAATCTTTAAGCTTAGTAGTTATTAGCTCAGTAGTAAATCACATTCCGGTTAATGAAGACTTCATTCACACAAACACAAACATACTAGATTCGGATAGATACCATTTGAGTTTAGATGGCAGCGCCCTTGGATGAACGCCGTGGAGAGAAATGTGAGCGGCTTTCTAGTCGTCAGATGAGGTTTGCGAGTGACGGTTTTCTCATGTCGTTCTCATGTGCTCCGCGGAAGGGATGACGACCTGTTCACCAGATGCTCAGGGATTGCCGCCAAGTATCCGAGTATCCACGATTAAAATAATGGAAGGATTAGTGATTGATCAATTCGGCATTTATTGATTGCTTCTGAAATTAAATATTCAAATGTTTCCGAAGGCCAAACATTTTTTCAAAACTTCTTCAGAGTTATGAAGTTGAACAGAGAAACAACTTGACCGCGGCTCAGCCATCGCCCTGCATGCCATAGCAGAGGGACAGCATAGATTATGAAAAAACGTAGATTCAGAATCTGTACTGAACGTAAATTTACCGAGGCTCTGGCGAGAAGCACCCACTCCACATACATCAATCGGAACGACGGGACAGTGATTTGGGAGAAATGGGCAGTCCCAACATCATTGAGAAACAAACATTCCAAAGGGTCACCACACTAGTTGACCTCATCACCACGGCGGTGCATGACGCGAAGGGCAGCTAACCTCTCCCCCGGCCCACAGTTCAAACTACACACATTCACACACACATACACGCACATCCACACACAGAAAATTGAATATCCGTTGGCATGTGAACATTCCCTCAGTTATTTGATTGCAAATCTTACCTTGGGAAAGATTGCCCACGGTAGTCGAGAACGCTGGCGAATTATATCTGCGAACAACGCTGTGTTACTAACATTATACCATTAGCAATAAAAACCAATACATGGCGCATCGATTTTTCTATACACTCCTCACGTTATTAAATTTGAAACAGTTTTCGACAACGGAAAAAACACAAGGAATGCGGGTTACAACGATGCATAATGGTTGCGGAAACTCACATGTTGTCACAGATCAGTGTTGATTTGGTATGTTTGATTTCATAATCGTGGATAAAGTAATTTGACAAAACTGGGTTCCTATTGGAATGCTGACAAGAGTCTGGAAGACTAACCTTGACTGACAATCAGTGGGTAACATCCTCTGTCCATTAGATGCGTTTGTTTGACTGAAAATTCTTGTCGAAATTTGATGCTTTATTGTCCTGTGATAAGGCTAACCGACTCAAGAATTTATCTAATTATCTGTTGTTCCCAATCAATACTTCTTCGGTCATGCGTGATTTGCTAAAATTCAGAACTTGTTAAGGTGCGGCCAGTTTGACCCACCGCCTTTGCACGAATAAGAGCGTGAAAAAGATTAGAAGGCTTTCTAAGTAACTTGTTGGATGACCAGATAAACATTGCCGTGTTCTATGAACTAATTTGGAACAAATGTCCAATTAAACCAACTTGTTTGAACTGTGCGCTACTTTTGACAATCACTTTTAAATTGTAACCGCGTATTTTTCATGCAGTATGATGTGGAACTGCATAAATTTAGTAGCGTTTATTGCATTGCATTGTGCTGTATAGACTTTTGCCTACAATAAACAATGTCGCATTTCAGTCAAAAAATATGAGGGTAAAAAATAAACTAGGGGGAATAATAAATAAATAAATTAAAAATACACCCATCGCCTCATAAAAAACAAAAGAATTCATCCAGAAATAATCACGACATTGTGACAGGTTGCTCAGGAATTCGGCTGAAACACGGTCACGGTTTGTCAAAATTCATGCTGCACATGAGACAGTGGAGTTCCCATAGATACTGATTCTAGAGGATATGGAACGAAAAGCGGATCGTGCAGAAATATGAGAGCAACAATTTGAAAGATCGTTGTGCAGAGGGTGCGTGGGATCAGAAAGAATTCTGTGAGCAAATTTCTCCCACGCTGATAAGTGTTGGTCACATAGATTAATGCAGAACTCACTTGGTGGTATGGAGAACACGGCTCATAATTGATAGCCCCCGGCTAACAATTTTGAAGTCAATTTTAAGTAAACCTAGATATGTAACTGGAGAACAGTAAAAAAAGATTGGAAAAACATTGGTGTACAAACCGGGAAATGGTGCTTTGTCTCAACTTATAGTGCTGAAGCCTCCTGCTTTGAAATGATAACCGTTGGAGATTCTTTACACAGATAGGAACGTGAGAAGTTTACTTCAGATTTGTATCAACAGCAACTCCTAGATGTTTCACAAAATCAACCCTGGTAAGTGTTTTCGAGTTGATCAAAGACGTTTCGAATGAATAAGCTGATCGAGAGAGAGAACGGACATTCGAAACATTTAGATGTGTTAAGATTCAAACCTTCTCGTGCAGAGAAATCTTAGACAGAAGATAGGTTGTTGGGAAAACTTTGAAAATCATCATTGTTCGAAACAACTTGAAAGATAACAACACCAGTATCGCAGTTGAACAGATGACACGGTGAGCTGGTTGATAAGTCGCTAATGTAATTACAGAAAAAAATGGTGAAAGAACAGCACCTAGTAGCACGCCTGAGTTGTTGACCAATGATTTTGAAACTTTATCGTCCATTCGTGTGCACCGGGTTCGGTTAGTAAAGTAATCAGACAACCAAGCTTACAAAGGCCTGGGACAACCAAATGTTTCCAGTTTGTGGAATAGAAGAGGCTGTGGGACCGAATCAAATGCCGACGAATAGTCTAGAAAGGCGCAACGGACGGATTTCATTGATGCGAATGAAATGTGTTACCCAGGTTTTTATAAAAGAAACAATCAATGGCGCTGAAAACAAGCCTGCGTACTTTCAGCTGAGTGTTTTTGTGTTCCACTGATATTTTTCTGTGCTTCCTTGCTTTTTGTTTTGTATGGTAGACGAGGGTTTGGTTTCTAGATTACGAATCACGGTGCGAGTTTTGTATGGTTAAAATTTCGGTCATAATGGACATTAAATTAGCTGGTCTATTTTTCCAACAAACGATGAATCTAAGGTAGGCCAATGTGATGAATTTATTTACTCTGTCTCTGCGACACAGTCTGAGGAGTGGTTGACGCTGAAGCAATTGTATTCTGGCGTTTGGAAACTCCTGGTAGACAAGGGATGGTGTTGGTCGAATAATTAGTGCACCAGCAATATGGATTTTGTAACCGACTGCAGATCTTGGCCCAGTACGTGTACCTTAGCAGCCACACGAGCAAAAGCACTGTCCAATCCACTGTAAAATAGAGAAACAGCAGAAGTACACAGAGCCTTCTGTTAACCTTAGACATTTAGAATGGTCGTTTCGATAACTGGGGTAAAATCTGTACTCCGCTTGTAACGAGCAAACCTTTTATTCCATTTGGCGATTCCAAAGACGTGTTTGTCAAAAAAGAACCACCATTTGGTATGCCCATTCTCATAACTGGTGACGTCAATAAAAACCACAACGATACCGATCCAAGATGGGCGCAATTTCAAAGTGGTCCCATTTTTGATCACATTGGCTTTGAATCGTATGCATTGCTGAATCCAAAAAATCTACATTGCATGGACGTTTCAATAAGAATGTCGTGCTAACCAGAGGCAAGTAGGTTCCATTCCTTTTTATTTTCTTTATGCCGAGACATTCGCGGGATCCAAGTATTGATTTGCCGATGGGGCAAATTAGAAAAAAATACGATATGCTGATCGTCGAAGATGAAGGTTTTGGGGAAGTTCGAGTGTTAAACCGACTTTAGACATTTTCACAATTGCCAGATTAATACGTTCTCAAGGAATGCACAGGGAGCTGTACTAACGGGAACAGGAAGACTGAGTGGAATCCCAATCTGTTTAATTCTGGCATTGATAAGGCTTTGTTTTGCACCTGGTATTACCTAAGGTAAACAAGACGAACCTTCTTCTCATGAACGGAGTGGAACGATTGATATGAAGATAAAGCACCATTGGTTTTCATCGAACAATGAAATCTCATCGAGCATATTTGACAAATTAAAGGACTGACTGACATGGAAGTAAGATAAGCCAATGTGCAAAAAGTGAAACTTGGAATTTGACAACTTCTCGTTGTTTCCCTCACATCCTCGGTGGACAAAACGAGATTCAAGGTCAGATAAAAAGTAATTTTATTGTACATCTGACAGCAGTTTTGTTCCCAGTGTTCCTAACCGTAACGACTTTCAGTGAACTTCAATGTACGTGTCCCGGCGTACACAAAGTTTCATTAAAATGCTTCTCAATTTACATGACCCAGTCATTGTTAGCGTATGCCATACTAACGCAAATGTTCGTCTGCTCTCAGAAAGTGGATTTAATTTAAGCAATGATAAAGGTTATATGCTTAATTTTTGGCTCTGTTCATATGGTCTTCAGGTATCGTATGAATGAAAAAAAACAATCATGAGCAAAGTGTAATTTCTAAGTGAAAAATGAAATAAAATTTGTAATCTGTCTCAAAAGTTTCTTTTCGTTTCCCTCTCACACAGAGTCTGAACTTGTTCGCGGGCTTGTTCTGTCGGGTAAACCCGGCTCATGTGATGCGCGTTGACAAATCTGTCGCAACGCTATGCCCAAGTTTATTGCGCGAATGACGTACAGAGACCGTAAGAAGACAGCTTCGCTTGATTTTGTACCCGATTCGTCGGCCAATAACCTTCGATTCAACTAGACAGAAAATAGTAATTGGAATCATTTTGTGTCAGTAGAAATTAAAAAGAAACAGACTATCAGTTTTATCATTTTCTGAAAATAATGAGTGTTAAAATGTCAAGAAGAAATTTTAATTTCTCATGAAACGTTAAATCTGAACACTGAAATCGCTAATGATGTGGGCGGGAGGATCGGTCTGGATTTGATCCCAGTGGTAATATACCGTAGACGCGATAGATGAAACAAAAACCCTTAAATGCTGGAATAAGTCTAACAGATTTTAGGATGGGAAGTGAGTTTGTCTAAAATTCGTGAATTTGTCTTCCACCTCGAAGATATCCTGTGAGGACCTGGAATTAACCTTTTTGGGTCTAATCTATATTCTAAACAGTTCCGTTCTTTTGATTGCTTGCTAGGATAAACAGTCAAACAGCTCATCGTCCTCCGTGGCCTTATGTTAAGCTGAATCAAACGAGACTTTGTCATACACATCACTTGGTGTCTATATCCGAAAGATAGATTCCGAGTTTCGATTCACAAGTTCATCGGCTGTCAGCCTGTTCAAAGTTGTTAATTGTGAGTGTAGCTACAAATGGGTAAAATAATCAATAGGATTGAAACTGTCTGAGGAGAAAAAGGCACACGAAATTAATATTGTTCATAAGCTTCTCTGTTGGGCTTCACTAAGTTATTTATGTAAGTTGATCGAAACTTGGTTACATAAGGTACTGCTACACGTCAACAACACCGGAATCAGTAGCCGGACACATAATGAAAAGCAAACAAAGTTTATCCCGTGATGTCTTTCATATCCGCATTACACAACAGCAAATGAAGAAAAGCCAGCATTCCTTGTGGTGTTATTTATCAGGTCATGCAATCCAATAGTATACTCTTGAAAATACCGGCGAATTCAACTCATCTTCCATAGAGTTGCTTCCAATTTTCCGACGGGAGTTTTCCGAATGTCTGTTTCTTAAAATATCAATTCGTCAGATTATTTTTCCCGAAGATAGTCTTATAAATGCGAGATTGTCTTGCGTAAGCGATTGTTAGAGGTAATACGAAAGTTTCATATCTAACAGGGAGCACAGTGTTTCAAATTTCCGCGAAAAACGAGAAACTCCAGACCGAGTATGATTTACCGCCCCAGATACCGAATTAAGCTCATCGATTTGCAGCAATTCATAAACAGATTCTATCAGCGTTAGGATGTTTTGTTATTTATTACGTACAGAAAATATTCGACGGCAGATCTACCCAGGTGCTCTCCATGGGTAGCAATATTCGGAATGAGAAGTTGCAAAATCATCCTTGCGGGAATAGGGTTAAAGTGAAACCAATCTGTTTAGCTTCGCTACATTCACCGTAGACAGACAGATGCATTGAATTGCAGTAGCTATGGATAATTAGGACATATGAAATAAAATAATTATATATTCAATCATCGATTGCAGTAGTCTAGCTTTGTAAGCCGCTGTAGGGAGCTTCCGATTAGGGCAGAGAAAAGCAAGTAATACAATCCTACACGAAAGAAGATGCATATTGCCACATGCACCAAAATAATTAATGTGTGTTAAGTAAATGACAACACTGCGCCCTTCGGTCTTTTGTTAACGAACCACGTTAAACGATACACGAAGTCGAATAAAGCCATCAGGCAACGAACCAACGCTGATGGCAGTGGTGAGATTTCGTACCGTGACAAACGGCAGAAATAGACTGATGCGATGAAACAGCAGTGAGTGTAAGCTCTAGAAAGTGCAATTAGTTACGGGTGAATGGTGCGTGTGACAGGTAAGAACATCTCGTTCACTTTTTATTCAAAACCGTTTGTCTGTTCTGTGCACATCCTTATGCGACTGTCGAGGCAAAATGTAAAGCTACATGGGATTCTATATCTAGGCTTAAACTGCATTTTGTTTTCAGCTAGCCAAAAGGGACTCTGTGCAGATGCTCACCATAGATGGAATAAACACCATAAAGGCAAGAGATTCCACTAAATAAAGGTAAAGTCATTATTGATAACCAGTACATAAGGACTCCTAAAAAAACAAAATGACCGGAGGTTGGTAAAGTGCTGCAGTGGGCCAAAATTTTTCTGAAGGGTACCATCACAGACAAATGAAATTGTGTCGTTTTCGGTGCACCACTCATAGTTAAGTCGGGTTAGATAGCAAGCAGAACAAAGTCAAATGATTCTGAAGTGTATCATTTATATCTTCGCCTTCCAAAAGAAGAACGAGCAAGTTTACATGGATGCACTGTTCACAAGTAGATGGCATACTGTCTCATGCAGCCGAAATTCTGTATAAGCAAAACCTGAAAGACAGGCTTCATTTATGAAAAAGGAAGCAGCTGGAAAGTGTTTATTTCTCCCAAATCGGAATGGACTGTTCCACTGGTTTAAGGATGGAAGTAAAACGTTGGAAATTCCGTGCAAATCAATGGAGTACATGTCCAAAAAATTACACAGGAACATGTCTCTATTGAGAACAAGATTTTTTAGGAATCACCTCGGGCAGCGTTGGTTAGTATGGAGAGGAAGAGAAACGAGGTTCTTACTTCGCGACCCGGTTAGATGACTAAGCACAACAAATTTCCCGTTTCACGAATATGATATACGGAAACTAAAAACCCGTGCAACACATTTGAACCAAGTTGTTTCTGGTTCGTAGGTTAGCATACAGAAGGATTAAGGGAACGGCTATCGATTTGCTCGCAACAGAGCAATGTACCCAGTTGGTGATGTCGCATTAACGATAATAGACTAGCCAGTGGTTCTATTCGCAGGCTTGATGCAGTTCACCAACTGACCTGATAACCAACCCATTTCAGTTAAGCCGTTGAGCGGTTCAGGTGAAACGGAAAATACCTACACCCAATCTTGTGTCGATCTGGGAAATCCGGACGCAACAATGCGTCCTGATTTGCTTTCTGCACAATGAACAGACAATATTCTTTGGAATAAATTATACAGCAAGTTGTTTTACGTTGACAGATATATTACGATAGTAATCGAAACAGACCAGTGGTGGGGCAATCGACAATCACCAGCCTGACGATATTTACGTTATGGATGAAGGATTTTTTTGTTTTTTGCATACTAAAAGCATCCTTAGCGAGAAGGGCAACAAGAGAAACGCGAACAACCTGAGGAGTACGTTACATTATCTTGCCTATCACCATGACGTGAAACGAGAGGGGAATTGACTTAGCACCCTGCACAAAATCTTGCTCCAGTTGTATCCAAGCAGAGCAAGACTCAGAAAACCGGAACTATATAAGTTGGTGCCTGCTAGCCAGTAGGTGTTTTAAGGAAAAATCACAAACTAATAGGTTTGCTAGCTTCAAGATACGCAAGTTAAAGGAAATGGAGCAACAGTTTATCCTGATGGGTCAGAAACGCTAAAACGTTTTGCGCAGGACTATAACGCAACGAGACGTGGGAATTCTATAATTATATACTATATGGAGATTGTTAGTTTTTAGTTTGGCAAAACGTGCATTCCATCTTCACAGGGCGCAAAATCTCTGGGGCCTAGTGCTCGGTGTTTGTTTCCATTCGTGAACGGTTTTCACACCAGACGATTATCAGTACTTTTGGATGGAAATAATAATTCACCACAACCAAACCATTACATCACCATTTCACCCGGGATGTAATAGATCAATGAGCACGTTCCCGCCTGTTGTTTGCCTGTTAAACTAATCTGGAACTTTTCGACCAACAGAAAAATTATGCGTTCCTGAAACGTGATTGTGCTACACTGAGAAGACATTTAAGAGGGACTTTTTATTTTGCGACACATGAAGAGGCGAACAACGAATGCCATTTGATTGCAATAGCTTGTTATGTATCATTAAAATATGGTTGCATGAAAACTATCAGCTTAGTCTAAGAAGGAAAAGCATTCTTCAGATTATAATTGTGCAGAAATGGCGGACGATATCAACTGTTTAGACAAAGTGCAGCAAAATCGAAGGCTGTTTCTGTCAGAAGGCGACTGAAGCAAGCAACTTTTTCCACACTTTTATATGAAAGGTGTTAGGTTTCTGGCCGGTTCTGTGGGACTCAAAACACGTCAGTCTGATCTCCAGGTGCTCGTATTTCACAAAAATAACTACATCTGTCAAATAACTAGACCTAAACTTTGATTTTGTGACAGATGACGTTGAGACCAGAACAGCCGAAAACATTGTGATGAGAGTAAAAAAAGAAATTGCTGGTCAATTGAAAAACTATCACTAGTAGTGAAAAGTCGTCCAATGAGAATTTTTCGGTATATTCAGGCCTTACGGTACTGTTGTGGTTGGGTAGAGGCAAAGAATTTATCCCGAGTGATCACTTACGGAAACTCCTCTTCTACATAAGGGTTGGCGAGACATCTGCCTATGGTCACTAGATGATAGTGTGAGCAGTTTGAATGTATTGCTTGCCAAACCAATTCCACTTTCATTTTAACACGAGAACTTATAACATTTGCTAATCGATGCGATCACAGATTCACACTAGGTTTCAGTTCCGATGTCACTCAATGCGATTCTACCTAGCCAAACTGATTTCATCGACGGTCCAAGCTATTCGAGTTTCTGTCTTGTTTTTCTCCCAATTCTATGAGTTACATCGTCATATTAGGTTGAAGTCTTTCAGATGTCTGCTGATTTCACTTTTTTCCTTGGAAGATAACACTTCGAATAGGGTACCTAAGAAGGGGACAAATTAGCGGATTCCTCATTCGCCATTTCGGATATCCATTTTCATCGATAAGATGGTGATTGATTGGCAGTACTCATGACTACGTCAATGGCAAAGTCAGGAAAACACTTAGCAGAAGTCTAAATTGCAAATCGAACGACGGGAAGTAGATTTAGATTTTTATCAATTTTTTAGAGGAGTGATGTGTGTGCTGTTTTGCCTGAAGTGGCAAAAATAGAGGCAAAATTTAGTGCTTGGAATGCTCTCTCAAAGTCGCTTACAGAGAACGTTTTTGAGACAGAATAGCAGAAATTCGATTGCACAATAGTTTAGTATGCATGATAAATATGCTGCCAGTTATTAAATAAGGGTTTTGTTAATAAATCACTGAAAACAGGAAGGCAAACTTTATAGTTAGATTAGCGTTGCTGTTTTGCAAATTTCATGATGTTGGTTCTTGTTTAAAGGTTTAATAATTATTCTTACATGTTAACTCAGCATATAACCCCAAAAGACACAAGTTCCAATTGCTTCCCTTAAAGAAATAAGGCTTGACAAATCCACGGCGCTTCTTTATCCTGTTTTACCGGGCACATGATGGACCGGCCAGTTAAACCACTTCGATCCTTTGGAACAATCGAAGCACCCGGAACCAGATGACGCAGTCAGTTTAAGAGAAACTGGAGGATCGCTGTTCAATTGCTTTATTCATATCCAGATTCATGAGCCCTAGGTATTCCCGAGCCGGAAACTGACGTTAGGACTAATGATAAAAGAGGGTACAGTTTCACATTCCTTAATGCATTCTCACCGATTTACCCCATAACAAAACGACATAATATAATAACTTAATAGTCACATTTCGAATGGACCAGCACTTTTTCTGCGCAGTGTAGAACATTCAAAAAAGACAATGTGAAGGGAAGCTGTCGGTTGCAAACAACTAGTGTGACTTGGCTACCTGAAGTTTCCCAATGTTGAATGCCGTAGGTTTATTGCCACAATCCTCAATTCTGTGCCGAAACCAGATATCAGGGACTGGTGAATATTTGTATGTCCTCGGCAGGTTAGACATCTGACCAGGTGATTCGACGATACTCTGCTATCTGAAGATCCCTCAAATTTGGAAGAACCGGGAACTACTTTGTCTTAATAAGGTAACAAGTAAAAACAGTTGAGTAAACAGTAGAATGTCGTATGTTCGAAAACCCATCAATGCTTTAGCCTGCTTAGAGGATAACACAACCAGTGACGTGAAACAGTCATTTGAACTGTCTATTTAGTTCAAATAAATTCGAGTCAGAAATGGGTGAGAGATTCGGAAGAAGAATTTCTGAAGAGCTGAACATAATTTGCTCCAAAACCCAAACTCGAAAAACTGGAATTGGACAACCCAATGCCAACATGCGGAACAGTTCACTCGTTCATTGATAGTAGTACCTGAGACTGATGGAAGAAAAGTAATTGAGTAGATATCTACTGTGAATAACAATCAAATCGGCATGTCAGCTTTTGGATCATATCATTCATTACACGCTCCGTCGAACATTTTCAAGAATGAGGAAGCGAATTTGACAGTGAACTGCCTAAACTGCTTTCCTGTCAGTTTTTTCATAACTAACTCTCTGACGTATTTCTACATTGTTCATATTTGATGTGGTATGAACCGCCATCAAATTCCCTAATGTAAGCGTCTAATAACAACAGATGGTTGACGTTATTCTTATGGGAAAAAAATATCTGGCCACAAAAAGGAAAAGAGAAAGAGTAATCATCAAACATTTATCAAGAAAAATTGCTTTAAGTAAATTTATGAAAACACGAACTGACGCAATCTAGAACTCCCTTATCTGGAATCCTCTACTCTAAAAGCCAAGGTTGGCCTTGTGTTTTGTGCATTGTGAAGGACGTTGAGTGGCTGTGATTTGGAGCAATTAATCTTATTCTCAGTTATTTTGTTAAACTAAGTTTGTTAGACATAAGGTGTGGGGTCAAACAATGGTCAATGAAATTGCTGTTATACAATGCAGCACGTTTAAATGAAATAATTATCTGGTTCTATTCTGCAGTGTTTAATTTATTTGCGTACTCGTTGAAGAAAGCTGGTATGTCCACTAATATTTTGCTGTGCAACACGATGTGATAGACGGACCCAAAATATTTTTGTTCGCTTTCGTTTTCTTTTGGATTTGCATTTATTCTGCAAGCTTTCGTTACCTCAGCTTATGAGATCAGGTCTCACCAAGAGTGACGAAGCCTTTCAAATTTTGTGCACCCTGAGTTTGGCGCCTAAGTCGCAACCATTTCATCACCGGCCGAGGTGACATCATAAGTGCGTCGGCGATGACCCCTCAGCTTAGTTGCATTCATAGTAATGCTGCTGTGGATTGGACCTTAACCCCAGAAATCGTCCGCCTTGGAAGCTGCTAAGGCTTCGACCTTGAACCAACAATATTACTAATTCCAGTAATATGGTTGTGGGGCACCCGTTAATTGGGGATACTGATTCATACTGCGATCTTGAAATATGATACTGCCCGATCCATTTAAATCTCACTCCTTTTTAGATGGCATATTTGGTCCAGTTCAATGTGTTGAGAAAAATTGTCGAGTGCTAATCTTCCGAAATCTATCTTGAATGTCTTGTGTTAGCTTTGTCCACAAGGGTAATTTTATCCAGAATAAACACGTCCTTCTTGATCCTCGTGAATGGATATTAGTGAAACAGGGTCTTCTTATGGCAAGGTTATGCGGCGAGGTTTCTTCCAGTTTGGTAGATGTAGTATTTGTCCTCTTCCTCATGTTACATTCTGAGTAACATTTCATCTGTCCTTCGCTATCGGTTTTTCGTTAGGGTTCATAATGTGTCGCCTTTCACAGATTTGGTGAGTTTGTGGGCAATAGTAGTGCCTTGGGGTCCAAGGAATCTTGCGGTCATTTCAGATTTGATTTTGATATAAGGAAGGACTATTTTCTAATTGGATTTAGTTTGTTTTATTTGTCTCTTTTTCATTCCGATTAGATGCCCTGGGTAGCTGTTTTTTGAAACATTCTGAAAAGATAGTCTCCTTTCACCTTTTGCTGTTCCTGCGTGGCAGAATGTTTTTGAAGTGCTGAAAAAATAACCATACAAAGCATCCTGCTTGCAAACATAGTGATGTCGTTTTCATCACTGACTATATTGGCTCTAATCGAGATCGCTTTACTTCACAGTAAAATAAATCTCCATCCGCTAACGTTCAAATGAAGAATTGACCGAAGGCGGAAGAAATGGATCTCAAGTATCCCAGGTCGAAATCGTCAACCAACATCGTTCCTGTATCTTCGATGAACTCTTTGTTTTTCTATTCCGGGTTGACCTTGTCACGGAAGACATTCACATTACTCGGTGACCTGAGGTAAAAGAAATTGACGGCATTCATTCAAGTTCTGCTCCAAGCAAGATCGATTTCTTAGTCGCTTTGGTTGACGTCATCGGCCAAGTAGGACGCTGTACTGGAACTGTCAATCAGGTCAAAACTAAGAAAATAGTGTCTGAGTAAACCAGCAGAGAGCATTCGTAAACAAAAGCCTAAAAGTTCTGTATTCCGCATCTGACGGCAAAACGAATTATTAATAATACAATTAAGCCAGCATGATACGGATAAGTTAGTTTCGGTTGGTTCGGTCTCATCGTTGCACACTTCCACGTGAAACAGTCATATAATAATAAGAGCAACTTGCAAACCTTTTACCACACATAAGTGTCTCAATTTGGCTTATTCAACTGGTTGGCCGGGGTAGTAGAGTCTCGACTACAACTAGGTTAGGTTCATGTTAGATGTCGAGAAGGAAAACACACGGCGCTGAATTCATTAACTAGGTATATTTCCCGTAGAGTTCATTCATACGGTCGGAATTGTGACCGGAAAATAAGCAAGAAATGTATGGTGTAAGTTGATGAGATCTTCATGTACTTCGTGGACACGGTGCATTCTTATGTTTGCGGGTACCAGTGGTCGTTCTACTCCGTTTCCACGCCAATCTGGTGTGGTTTCTGTTATTTATAGAGTTTTATTGATTTTTGGCCAAATTATTACTTCAGTTGGGTATTATTTGAAATCATACAATCACACCAATCCAAGTTCTATAGGAACACTATGTGAAATCTACCAGTTTTGAAGTAAAAACAATGAAACTTGAGAAGGTTTGATGGGATCCAAAACTGCACCGATCTAAGTAAAGACAAGTTGTGTTCCGTTTTGGTAAAAATCACTGATATAGTTCAAAGAACCTATCAGAATGAGGCCTAAAAGTTTTGGGTATTCTTACACATTTATACAGATTCTTTAGATCCTTATTTTGTATTAGTTCCATCTTGCAGCCTGTCCTCGATCAAACAACGCCGAATCCGGATTGCGTTACTGCACAAACTTACTTTCTTGTTATTTAGGCTTACAAATTTCCACAGACCGTACGGAAATGCTGTCTGGTGTATGCTTTCATAGCTTGAGTTTCCATTGTCCTGTTCTGCGCCGAAAGGAACAAATTTCAATCTTAGTGTTAGCTTTTTGAAACCATTTGCAAGTCGGAGTAAAATTAACAAAGGAATACTTATAGATTTCATTGTTCGTGTCAACGAGCTAAACACCGTCCTGAAAATCGTGCGAGGGAAAAAAGATACTCATCGGCCTTTCAATTCAAGGGAAGCAGATTTATTTACAATAACCAATTGCAGGCGTGCATATTTCACAAGCCAATGAAGACAGAATCCGGCCCTAGGACAGGCATTTCGTCACGCACCATCGCATCTGGGCCAATGATTGACAGCTGTACAACTACGTTTTACACAAACTAGACAAATAGTGAGCAGCTGGGACTGTTATTCATGTCGTTCGATCAACTCCATTTATCGTGTCAACCAACGACGATGTCCTTATATGCGAATGCTGCACTATATTCATGCTATCCAAATGTCCACTTCTGGCTGCAATTGGATATCGCTTGTCCGTGGTAATTAAATGAAAAGTGAAATATGAATAAACGATAAAACAAAGGGTTTTGCGCAGACACAACGGTTTTTGTGGTATGGGTCCTCGTGACTGATATTTAAACAGTTAGCTACACAATGTTAGTACTTGTTTTCACACAACATTTTTCGTAGATTTTTCTCGTTCACGATGTTCTTAATGGCTACACATTCAACCCGTCCACTTCCAAATTTCATAATATAAATATTTTTATTGCGTATCTTGTTCACCTAATACAAATCGCAAACTGATCAATGCCACTGTTGGTTGCCTTGTGATTTTATTGCCTTTTGATAACACTGCTCATTTCATTCAATCGCGCTTCGATTTGTGTCAGATTTTTTCGCTTTCCTGTAGAGCTGTTTATGTGGCCGAGTTAAAAAACTCATCATCGTTTCGGCTGCACTGAAGCGGTAAGTAATTTAATTCGTTTTGATTTGTTCGTGAAACAACAAATGAAGCATGAAGTTAGACCTGATGTAAACCCATAATTTATTGTAGTATAAAAAAAATGAATTCATTAGTTGGAGAGGGGTAAGATATCTTTGAAGTTATTGATCTCAGAACCTAAATCCTTTATCCACCCAAACACGCGGTGCTTGTCGTTTCTAAGAATGAGCGCATTTACTAGAGAGCAAAATAACAAATACTGGCGAATTGACAAAGCTGAGCAAAAGAGCAAATCCTATTGATTATAAGGCCAACCAAATAATTAGTTTTCCATGCCTTTCTGAGGCTTGGGCGTAGTCTTCAGGTTCCAAACGCCTCAAAATAAGTTGACATGACATGGTCATTAAGTGGATACAGTTGGACCTGATCTGTTGTGGATAAGCTTACTCCGAAAAAGTTCAGCTCGGATTTTCGAAGCACCGGAACAAACTCCTGACCACGCACTTTTGACGCCCTAGTAACTTAGTCTTTTATTTTGTTGATCCCACATTCTCTTTCAGAAAGTCCACTCTATTAATTACACGCCATTACCGAAACGAGTCAGCACTTGAATGCATTAGGAATTACGTAATTTGTGTACGCACGTCTACGCTCAGATTAACAGACTTGTCTTGGCTGCCCTAAGAGCTGTTACTGACAGTCATACTTTAATCGGGCGATAATGCACGGGAAGATTAGCAAATAAGCAACTGAATAAAAATGAAGGTTCTTTAGTGAAATCTATAATTTTTCCAATGTAAAATAAGTTGTTAGACGATGGGAAAATGCACTTTATTCGAGGTTCACGAATTGCCTGGACACTGAATTTTGGATTAGTTTTAACGGGACGTCAATAAGTTTGAGAAAACCGAGGGTTATTCAGGACAACACAGACTCAGGACCGCTAAACCAGCAGGAATTCGGTGAAATTCAAGCAAGTAAGTTGCTCAAGTAATCCAACTGAACTTTAGCGACACAAACACGAATATAAGAAAAAGAAAACACGATGTGCAACAGCGAAAAACAAACACATCATTACAATTTGTAAATTCGATGTGCTTTTCGTTTGATTAACCAATCTTTGTTTTTCCAGTTTTAACTCTTTCTGCTAGCATACAATCAACTATCTTTGAAAAAAACAAGACTGTGTTGATGGACTGTAGTATGAGCCTAACGGCAATTATGACAGCGCAACATGCCCGTGGGCACGTCCGCTAGATGGTCTCCTGACTGGCAAGTCAGCCAGAGTGATTCTCACACAATGATGACGACACACTCATCGACGACTCTTTGGCGAAAAAGGAGCGATATCCGCGTTTTGGGACTTCGGTAATTCCAATGCCTTTATAACATAAGAAACTTGATTAATGCAAATTAATAAGTTAAAGCAATAAACGTCACTGAACCAGAAAGCCGAAAACAAACATTTGCTTTCAGTATCTTCCACGGGAAGGGAAATGGCACGAGTCCTAGTTGGGGCTGAAAAAAGGTATATGACGGGTGAGCGATCGAGGCCACCCCGACTTTGGTCCCAGATCTTTTGAGGAGTAGTAGCATCTTAACGGAAGAGCCAAAGCGACTGGAAGGAACATGAATAATGGAGATCATTCGAAGAGAAATGGTCAACAATAGTATCGGGGTGCTGAACAAAAAGGGCGAAATATATAGAGCACTCGCATTTACAGAGAAAAAGCTACTGTTTACCAAACACTGCAACACTTAGCCAAAAGAAGAGGCCGAATTTGTAGATTTAAACGTGATCTAAACTGATACCAGGTTCGGCCTAAATTGACAATCCCGGTGCATTTCTCGTGTGTAGAAGGGAGAAAAGTGGAAGTGTATATTCAGATCGTCGAGGTTATTTAGACTGGAAGTCAAAGTGGAATGAAAAAGTAAGAATGCAGTACTCACCTTTTGAAATATCCGATATCTGGGTGACTACGGAAACAGGAGTGATGTATCGAATCCATGGATTCAACGAAAAATTTCCTACATGTAGCAATGGGCAATTCGCTTGGATAAAACTCCAGGAAAAAAGCAGGAGTCATTATTTTTCCGATACTCACATGAGCCTTATTGGTCGAATCGAAGAATTATTGACGAATAAGTCTGTACCTGATTTAAGATTTCGCCGGCGAATTCCATTTGAACGTTGCTCACGTCCATCCAGTGTAAGTTGCATTTGGAGTAGACAAAGTCCCTTGGTTTTGTTATGTCACTCCATATAAAGTAGATACTTGCAAACGGGCGCTTTTGCAAAAGATGACCGTCGAATTTAACTGCTTACGCTCGATCAAGTACTGCTCAGGATAGGAGTTTTCTAGCTACTGATTTTCAATTTCCAGTGCATATAAAAAGTTAACTTTAAACCTAGTAGAAGCAATTTTTACTTACAAAAGTTTACGAATAAAGTAATATTACCAGCAGTGTTCGTTCGTCCGGAAAACGTGGGCGCGAGTTTTGCGTAATCACTTTTTTCGAAGGGAAACACCTCAAAATCACTGGTTGTCCCAAGAAATAGGAACATGAAACACAGTTAGCCAGTATAAAAGAATGAAAACATTTTTGGGGGGAAAGTAATCCAAAACAAACTTTTGCTTGGGATAAGCTAACCTTGGGATGTCAGTGCATGTCTACTGGACCTCAGTTGCAATCAAACTGTTTTGTAGTGGATGAAAAATTCCAAGGATAAAGCATCCTGGCCACCCACATTACGTCTTGATTAAAATCAGCTGACGGTTTACATTAGTGGTAATACAAACATCCTCAAAAATTGTAAGAATAGATAATGAAATCTATGATGACAATTCATCTCATGTGACCACGAGTAAGTTTTGTCCGCGGTTGACTTAATTATTGTGAGTTTTTATTTAGTGAACTTCTGTAACGAGCATCAATGCTAGTGAGGCAATCAGCTTTGTAGCATTAGGCTGTCAATCCCCCGATTTCCAATCGTGTCGTAGCAGGCCACTTTCTCGAGATCTTTACTCCAACTAGATAATGAGAGTTATAGCACGGATAAACTGAAGACTGTGTTATCATTTACAAAGAATCTGGGACAAACGATTTCACTCACGCGATATCAGTAATTGTAGTGGATAACGTTTCACAGATTCTGAATACTCAACCATTACTTGAGGAATGCATCGATTAACCGAAAAGGAAATTAAGTCCTAATTAGTAAAGTTACTGTCCTCAAGCGGAACAGTTTGAGTCATTGCTTCATTTGGACGTAGCTGGCCTCACCAATATTTTCCGAGGCCAATCCGGTTACGTGAGGAATTATCAAAAGCTGCTTAGCGCGTTTTGTTTGTTGAAAATTTCTTTCATGTAAGGCAGTAGAAGCGTAAAGCTAAGCACAAGATGGGCTTTTGATAGAACACAAGACAAAAAGACATTCATTCGGTCGTAGATCTTTCAGTATGTGTTACTTTAGTTTTTAAAAGCAAAACAAACGTGAAACCTTTGCCGCTCTACAAAATATCCCCTGGAACTTACGAGCATCAGGTTTGAATTTTCCAAGTCTTATAAGTTGTCGAAATACTGGCATTGTTATCGCATTTGACATGGGCATAACTTACTCAATACTTTATTTTACAGATACCAGTATGGGGAGTTTTCGATGAATTGCTCAAGAGGTGAGTTGAATAGCGTTCTACGATATATAGCGCACTGCAATTGTGAATATGCGAAGGAACACAATGCTAGGATACCCCAAGGAATTAAGGTATCTAAATTAGAGCTAACACACATTCACCAGTCTGAGCAGAAAAATAAGAGGGACAATGGGATGACTTAAAGCAAATAGTCGTTCAAATCTAGTTAAGCGTGACTGTCATAATTATTTCGGATTTGCTTGCAAAATTAAAAAAAATTACATAGAAACAAAAATAAAGAAGTTGTGCTGTTTCATCATTTCCTATTAGGCGCAACAACAGCACAGGCATGCAACTGCAAATGGAAGCGGTTAGCCTACGGTGAGGAGTTACTTATAAACCAAATACAGGAAGCAGGTAACTCATCTTTCATAGAATGGAACCCAATTATTTGACTGTGAGATTTTCCGAAAGCATGATTACTTAGACCCTCATTTCCCACATTATTATTATTAAGAGAATATCCTTTATATATATATATATATATCAAACCGGTCTGCTTGTGCAGTTAGCAAGATTATTGCAAAATTTCAACACCTCTCAGCTTTCCCCTCATTTCTGCTCTTATGAACTGGATTAATGGAACATGTTGTATTATTAACATTACATGCTTCACCAGGGGTTTTTGATAGTAACGTCACAAATAACCCTGATTGAGGCCGATGATCACGTGTATAAGAAATAAAACCTTCACGTGGAACTTTTCTATCAGCTCACCAAAATAGTGGATTTTTAAATAATAATAATTAAATGCCGTGTAGAGACTTTTTGGTGGGCTGCAGTCATCTCTTAAGTCTTCTTGCTAGCAGAAATCTTTGGATAAGACAGTTTTGAGTTAAACGCAGAGACATCTGTAGCAAAATTGTAGGAGAGCTAAAAGTAGACAACTGGCTATGGGGTGTGTGAACTACTGCATGTTGTGAAACAGGCATCAGATTTTTGCGGTTTTGAGGGGAGAACGCAGGAATTTTTGGAAGTTGGTTAGGGATATTCCACCGCCGGTACTTTCGGTTCACTTCCGGTTAAGTAATATGATCTGGTGATGCATTAGATCCTGTATGAAGACGTGGAAGTTAAGATATATTCATGATTCTCTTCTGCGAACATAAAGATGAATAGTGAATACGAAAAGTCAGATTTCGCCTCACCCAGAATTCGGCGTTGAAACAGCTTTGATCCAATTTTAGGGACCTAGTAAACGAAATTTAAAATATCATCCTTCACTTGTTGTGCCGATCTACCGCGGTCCATCACGATCGGCGTAGGACACACTGAAACGTCAGCCTCTACTCCGCAACCATCCCAGATAGCCGACCTGTCACACTGCTAACAGAGCTTGCCACACACGGGCAGACAAAGAACTATGCATTCGTAGATGGGGTTAAAACAAGTAATTCATCATTTAACTTCAAGGAGAGATTGTTCGGTAAGCTGTGAGCTTTTCTAGTTCTGTGCTAATTGATCAATCCGCCTGGGCTGTCTTTGTCCAGTATCCCTAAGGGTTTTCTCGTCACAAATCTTCGGTCTCGCATGTAGTAAAAGAACTCGATCGTATTCCCCTATCTCGGAAGTGAAGCCAACTCGTTGCGACCCTGATCTAAGTGTTCTGTTAGCTTACTTGCGTCAGAAAAAAGATATCATCCTGACATCAGAGGTCTATTGCTGATTCCTATGTGATGCACGGAAGTGTACTATCTTCTAGTTCAAAAAGAACTAGTGAGAAAATCGTTGCGAAATCGTTCGTCTTTCGTCGTGCTTACTTTTCATAAAGCCAAACTGGTATTTTTGAATATATCTCAACATTAATTCCTTCATACCGTTTAAATGGGTACTGATATCATATAGTTTGCAACTGCGATGTTTCAGTAGGTTAAATTGTCATTTCTAGTGAAAGCGCAATCCTTTCCATAGCTTATTCGCCTACATTGGGCCAGCAAACTGGAAGCTTTCCTTTAGACTGCCTTGTAAGATGTCTGTTTGTGAACAGATTCCAGTAACCCGTCAAACCATTGTCATTGAATTGAATGTTGAACTCCTCAGATCTAATGTGGGCCTCTGGCGTACGCATGACTTGTACACCTGAGATTTAAAAAGCGTGGGACATCCTGCCCCGTTGGCCACACCTAATCGAAAATGCTTTTTGCGATCTACAGTTTTGATCTTCCAAGCTATTGCAACACCGAATCAACAATTGTGGTGTTTCATTGGACTGGTCACTCGCGGTTTCATTGTCGGTAAGTTTAAAATATATTCACCTCCTCGTATAGTTTTGACCGTACGGGAATGTAATCTCGGAGCTATCATCAAATCTGACTTGTGCGGAATCTTTGTTCATCTAACGATTTCTCTACGTTTCGTTATGATTCGGTCTTGGAATTCCTCTCGTTCTTTTTAACTCGACCCTAGTCCATCTGGGTTGCAGTGAATGTAATGAAACCAATATTGACTGATTAGAATATATTATTGGACGGTAGGGGAATGATTTTCTATTTGAAACTTAAAACTTGTGTTTTCTTTGTAGTTTTTGCTAGTTTTTGCCTTTGATTTGCGAGCATGGGATTTTCATCTTATCCAAAACCACTTTGAATGAGTTGTTCAGCTCGCGCATTCGTGCGTTTTCTAAGCAGTTTGTTTCTGACACCCAGTGTGTCGTAATGAAAACATATTTCAGATAGTATTCTGCCTGGTTAGGAAGATTGAACGATCTTCACATCGTTTGGATAAAACAGTTCTGCGGACAAAGTGAATTGGAGGTGAATAGTTTTGTCAAGGTAACCTGTTCCAGTGGGTTACTTTTCCGTTTGATTGAGTTAACACAACTGGAATACTTTCAGCAATGAGACATCATTATCCGTTGTTAATGATAGTCAGCATGTCTGACTTCAATACAAATCGGCAAAGTTAAACTTGAGCATTTCGACTTCGTTGAACAAAATACAGCAAATGCGTACTTTTGTCTTTTGAAGTGAATTTAATTTCTCAGCGATTGGACAAGAGTTGACCAAAGGACTTACATGGGCCGTATTTTTTCCGATGTAATCAGTTAAAGTTTGATCATCAGATGCGATTCTTGCAACTGGTACTTGCTGGAATTCGGCCAACTTACTGTAATCGACAAAAAGTAATCAGTCATAAGCACTGCAAACAGAGAGCCGACCAAACTCATGCATTGGCTAGTTTGGAAGGAAGTACAGAAAATATATGTACCCTGTTGCATCCCGGGGCTAGTAGGCTCAACTTATGCTGATGGTCAGTCCTGTTTCCGAATATGAACCACGCTATGATCCATGCAAATGTTACAAATGTTGTTTACGAAATTCTAATCACAGCTGATTTCCATTGCGTTATTTCTCCCCAGAAATGTTTTCAAACAAAGGAAACAAGGTGATTCAATCCCAAGGAAGTGAGAGAAATAAATCGGTGTGCATAAGTCTATCCAAAAACTATTCAGTTTAGAACAATGGACATTTGCACATTGCAGAGGAAATGGTCAGAAAAATCTGAACGAATGAGACAGAAGCGGAGTGGACAGAAAGTTCATGAACTGAGTGGGTGGGGGATTGGAGTAAATGTTTTATTTCCAAAGGTACCAGCAAAAGAAACGAACAAAACAATAGACTGACGATAATATTGCAAATATCCACTCCAGATGCAAAAACTAGGTTAGAAAATGAAGGAAAGTGAGATTTACAAAGAAATCTATGGCATAAGCACTGTTCTTCAAGGACTCGTTCAGCCATCATTTGCCTGAATAAGGCAAATAAATGTCCCACTAGAGATTGCAGAAAGGAAAGGAAAACACAAAAAAGCAAACTGAATTAGGAATCAAGGAAGGGATACAATAATCTACTAAAAGTTAGTTTATTCAATGGAAATACAGAAAAATAAAGACAAGAGCAAAGCAAAAGATCAAGAATGCGAACGAAAAGTCAAAAAAACACTGTTAACGGGTAAAAAATAAAAAAAGAAAATCAAGGCAAATGGGAAAGGGAAACACTTTGCTGATCATTCGAAGCCAAGTTTAATTACGTGTTGCTGGAATACTAAACATGATGTGACCAATCCGTGAACAGTACCGTCAAAGACAAGGTGTTCTACGAACTGTCAT
>LUCM01007577.1:0-21381 GCA_008360955.1 Fasciolopsis buskii
TATCTTTGTTGCGTGCATATCCATGCGTGTGCTGATCATCACTGGCTTTGGGAGAAAAGACCTCATTTAAGCTTGTTTTGAGCGATTTAGTCCATGTGTTTGGGTCATTGTTCTTTCTCAGACCCATTTGTTTTACAGAAAAAGTATGAAATCCACGGATGCGTCTACGATTTGAGACGTCAGACAGTGGCCCACTTTTCACTAGTCACTTGTTGCTTTAATTCACAAACATATTACTATTGTCCTGTGCATTTACGTGTAATTCTAAGAGTTGGATGTAACGGTGATGTGGAAGCTTATTATTCTCTCTACTATCCTCTTTTATTTAATGATACTCCTAGTTTTGTTGAAGTTCCAAACAAGTACTCTGTGAGGGTGATGAAATAACAAGATCCCCATACAAAATCCGATTGGGAATGCCGCGGCAAATCGCTTATAAACACTTGTAGCGATTCATGATGAGCTTATCACGGTGTAGCGTGTTTCTGAACTGATCGTGTTGAATGTGATCGCAAAACGATGATCCACACTTTAACATGACACGTACCAGAAGGAAATGAAAATTTCAAACCAGTGGGTGATTTGAAAGTATAATTGTGTTGTGTCAGACTTTTAACGTTCGAGCAATTGAGATTTCAGGTAAAAGAAAACTACTGTAATTACGCGTGTCCGATATTCACGACCCATTTCGGACTTGGTTGTCTGTCTGCTGTCGAAAATATGAACATGGCAAAACGTATTCGCGATGCTGAATCACTTCGATTTAAGATAAGTGAATTAATGGCGATAGCTGAATTTACAAAGGTCATTGATGGGTTCTGTCATACCATCTCGACAAAACTGTCCATGTTTTATTTATCTCGCGAATGAAGGAACGAGAATTCTGGGTACAACATGTGATATCAGATATTTCTCGCTTAGCTGTAACTGTCATCATCCAAGACGTTTTTCTGGCCTCAAAAGGCCAGAAAAGTAGCTGTAATAAATTTTACCCAGTCACTCTTGTTTAGTAAAAATCGAGAGCTGTACGACATTCAAATAGAAATTCCACAGCTGTCAAGTTTGCCTGTGCAAGACTATTAGATACAGAAAGGGAAATCGTTAATTTTAGGTTTCCCAAGGAATTTTTTAATTTTCAATTTAATGTAGACTCTAAAGCAGAAACTGCAGATTCTGGTCCAGTGCAATACTTCCTACCATAACTGTTCGGATAACTACTCACCAAACCGATCGTTGGGTTGGAGTCAAAGTGTTGAAAATTAGTATTTACAGTCAAAGATGAAACCATTTCCTTTGAAATCGTCGATCATTTTAAATCCCAACCACCTGGCCGATATTTCCCGCCTTCGTTTAACAGTGCAAGCCTAGTATGAAGTAATGGTATCAAACATAAGACTTGTCGGAGATCACAAGGCGAGTGACCAATTATCCTCTAGTAGAATTGAGAGTGCTGTAACAACACTAAATTAACCTGATACGTAGTGATATGATTTGAAGCCTCGTGAAACTTTGGCCATGAATACATGAAAAACTCAGCTATGACTGTCGCACCGTAATCCACAAATCCAACTTAAGTTCGTGTGAAGTGAGGAAAGGAAAACGCATTACATATGCGCAAGAGAGAAGCAAGATTACCACGTTGGACCAATACAGGATATAAAAAGCGTCTATCCAAAATAAACGGCTTTTGAAATATGAAGCAGCATAATTATTAGCGCCTAATATAGTCTACAAATGAGGAACCTACCTGTTTTCTCTCGTTATGGAGTTCATAGCACCTTTAGCGGAGTACAAGTGATATCAGAATTCTTAAATAGCATGAAGCACCCAGAGGCATAAATTGAATTGATTTACGAATGAAAGAAAGGCCTCAAGAGAAAACTCTTCAAATCTTTAATGCTATACAGCGAGCTCAAACGATGACAAATGAACACTACGATTCACTGTGATAATAAGCATATCCAATGTCAATCAAGTGGGTTGGGACGCATTTCTGATGTGACTATATTTGGGGCATCAAAGAAAAGTAGGTGATCAGCCGGTGAAACACGATTCGTGACTGATGCAGCCGGAAATGACGGAAGCATTAAATAGATTATGGCATTGTCAGTGTACTACCTAATTAGTACGATAGATTGCAAATGTCAAATGTTAATTATCTAGGAGTGAGAGAATAGTGAATTTCTTATGAGATAAAAAATGCTATTTGAACAGGCAGAGCTGTTTTTTTGCTATAGACCAGATAAGTTCCAGCAACCAGTCCAATCAATGCGAGCAATATACTTAAGAGAAGCACCCTAATCCTAAAATTGGTCTCTTATTACGAGATCCATTATGGATTAATGTGCTAAGTTGACGCCAACAAGGAGAGACGAGAATGTACAATGTCACGGGAAAACTAGAAGAATGGGAAGAATGACAACTAACTGACCACGCTCACTGGAAACTTTTATCAATAGACCGCCAGATGCAGTAGCATTATTTGAAAGTTACGAGACAATACGGATTTTTAAAACCAATCACTAACCAGAAGGATTAAGTATAGGTGGAGTTAATGACACAACCCGCGCTACACCTGTTGCTTGTTCTTGGTTGTTCCTTCGACATACAGGAACTCACTCTATTCACGTACGCCGCATAGTGCGTCTTCTCCTCGTTCAAACGTGGAGACCCGAGACTAAATAAGAGTATAGATCTTTTAGGACACGTCAGTGACATACAAACAAATGGCATATATCGAACAGCAAATTATAACTTATAACATACTTTTCTTATCGCAAATATTGAAGTTCGAAAAATAATAGACATGGATTCAGCAAAAAATAGACTCAGTATTGATTTGATATAACCTCAGACATCAACACGCATGGGATCGGCTAACGTTAGTATTCATCTAATAATTCTGTTCACATTTGGAAACAACCCTGAATGCTCAAGGTGGCAAATATACTAGAATTCTTTTTTTGCAGTAATTTGGTTTCAATACAAAAGCAAATCAAATTGGCACTTAATTTCACAACCAATCCAGTCTCAGGTAATCGGTAATAACATTAGAAGTTGAGTGAAGGCACATTATGTGAGAGCAATAAATACTGCGTGACATTGCCGATTATCTTATCAGTGATTAGCGAAAAGCAAAGAGAATAACTTGAAATTCCATTTCACGAACATATACAACATAAAAATCCACTAAAAACAGTGGCACCTTTTCGAACTATATAATCGCCAAAGGAAACGTGACTCGTCATCTTTAGCCTTCTTGGTTTATCAACATCGCTTACATGCTGATCAGAATATCGTGTACTAAATAAATTATTGATCCAAACGAATGCAAAGAGCAGTGATGAAAAACTGTCTCGTTTTATTAGGGAAATAAATGGTCTAATTTCTGTCTTTCTTGAAATGCAGCTTAGGCGATGTACTATCAAAGGCAACATGTATAAATAGATTATTATTTCGCGCAATTGGATTATTGACTGATGATATCGTTTTGTTTGACTTTTAAGACCAAACAGCTCAGATAACAGAGGTCTCAACGTATTTCTCGCAGGTTTAACAACGCTTTATTGATTGGCCCAGAAAGGCAAGTGTTTCTCGCTGTGTTCGTCAAAACAAGGTACTAGAGTCTTATCGTTGTCTAGATAAACTGTCTCGTCTAAACACATGCACGAGAATCACTTTCTGTGAGTTATTTTTATTCAAATCAGGCTTAGATTTCTGGATTCTTTTTCGCTCATACCAAAGCGAATCTTGTCACAAGAAGTGCAGAGTTTGCCTAATGTTTATTTCATGTAGTTCCGTCGCAGGATCTACACTGTCAAAGCTGTAGACATTGCGATAATTCACTATGAAGATCTTGGATTTGAAAATGTCTTCACGAAACGATTGCAGTTGTGATCACTGGACTATCATAGGTCTCTGCACATAGCACGCCCACACCCCTCACTATAAGCAAACTGTTTGATGCACGCACACCAGAAAACTGATTAGCGGAATTAGGCCATTACGATCTCCACAATGATAACATTTCCAATCATGGATTGCCTAGTCACTGTCGGAAAGACGAATGTTCGTGACTGTCGAATGTACATCGAAGCCGAGTATAATCCTATCCATGAAACCCTGATCTTTTAGTGTCCACAAAGCCAGTTTGACGTTTGCACAATGACTGCAGAATGTCCTTCATAGTTGCTCTAAACTCCATTGCACGGCAACTTGTTCCTTTCGCCTACCTAACTGTAGCAATAAATTTGAACACATTTCCTATATACTGGATTTTGTTAAACACAGGATTTGGGTAGGATTTCTTCACGGATCTGAATATCGTCTGAATGCGCGAATATCCTTGATTATCACAGTTGAGAATATCCGTCAAACGCACAGCCGGTTTTTCGTGCGATATGCGATTTATCTTTGTCCGCATTGCAAATCTCATTTCGATGTGTAAGTGGCGAACATTCAGATTATGCTCTTCAAGCAAAGTCGGCCACAATAAAACCAATTTCGCATGTCAAATGCAAGTAATTGTGCAATATATATTAATCTCTGATTTTACGTTGTTGTATAGGTTAATTTCATATCGACCAGTCTACTGCTTCATGCAACAATTTGGTGACTGTCACCACTCATGCCAACGGAAATGATTTTTATGGAATTAAATGACAATTTACCACAAAATTTGTAAGAAGTGAACATGATTTTGAATAGATTACTCAATGAGGTAGCGCAGTGCTGGGAAAAGTTGATAGAGGATAGAATATTATAGTTTTCATTAGTTGTCTACCCACATATTGCATAAGCTGACAGCAATTTCGCGATGGACAACACAAGGAGATGGTACAGTGCTTGAGATTGCTAACAAGGGGTAAAGTAATTCGTGATTTTCACTCATTTTCTGCTCAGCTTCATCAAACATTGGCATGCTGAGTTCTTCAAGCAGACAATGTGACCCCATAGCCACCTACGAATCACTGGGGATGTGAATATCAGCGCCAGTGGATTCACAAAGAAGTTAACGGCAATAGTGTGAAGTTCAATCTTGTGCCATCCGTTCACTGTAGACGAATTTCTCAAACCAAAAGTGGATAAGAGGTAGTCGGTATAAGGATAGGCGCGCGAGACGAAATAGGTGATGAGCATGATAATGATTCCCCACGAGATAGCACGAACATTCTGCTCGACGGTGCCTTTGTTCGACTCCGTTATTGTACCAGCAGTCGAGGAATGGGCACCCGGTCCTTCTTTTAACTTCTGCAAAATAAGAATTATGCTACCCTGGAACAGACAGATGAGGATCCCCGGACCCAAAAAGGAGAATACATATATTATCACCGCATATACTTTCATGCATGTAGCGTAAGTGGCTTCTCCATTCAGACCGCTGCTGGAGTGGAACTGGGTGAGAATTATTAGGGGCGCTGTGACGAAAACCGAGTAAGTCCAGGCCACGACGATCAGTGTGATCCGATATGACTTGGAGTCACGACGATAGGTTCGAAACCATCGGACTGCCCATAAGCGATCAAACGACAACAATGTCATGTTCATTGCACTGAGTGCACAAATAAATCTAATGGCATAATAACTTGCCCACATAGAAATGAAGGAAGATTTATTCGTTACGTTCGATGAAATTGCTATGTTGAACGTCATCGCATATACGGACGTGGCGACGCATCCAAGTGAGTCTGAGACAAACTGACTGCGAAGTAGTAGAGGGGTAGCGGGAAAACCGAAATCCACATGGGAAATGGAAATAAACCCAACGACATTCCAGAAGAGTCCAAACACGACAATGGATTGTGTCCCGATATTTTGCAAAGTGGTGCCAGTTTGATTCATGTCAAATCAGGTAAATGACAAATAACAGTGCGGGAAATATTTAGTGCCGCAATAAGTGGCACTAAGGAATTGGATGACGGAGTACTGCGAACAAATGCCAGTCCATTCTGTTAAAACTGATTGGTCGGGAGTTTAACGACGAATCATAAATCGCCAGTAGATGTTTGTGTACTAATTACCGATTCCTGGAAGACAAACGAAAATTAAGGTACATACTCGTTTTAAACAAAATGAACCATAAGGAAATTGCTTGAATGCTATCCTTGATAGGCCTCAAAGCGACTCAGCCGATTGTTGGAGAATACACTCTGGAATGCACAGAAAATACCTGATTCATTTTCACATCAGATAATTTTCCAAACAAAATAGATCCAATCGTCGGAGCACTCCTTTGATGATCAATATTATTGACGCCTAACGTTTGACCGCACTAATGTCTCTGATTTCAAATGATCTCGGACGGTTCTTTCTGAATGCTACCAGGTGAAAAATAACAGGAAAATTCAGTGAATTTCTGGTGTAACACCGATGTTAAAGACAGTGATAATATTATTAGTATTATTATTTTCATGACAGTGTCCAAGTTAGGGAACTGGTGTCAAATAGGTTAATGTTTGACGTTTGGTGTGACTGAATTCTTCACATCCATGGCGTCATCTGATTGAATAATTAACTCTAACTCATCTACATAGGGAAGTCACCTCAGCCGAGAGCCTAACGAATGCGTGTACGACAAATGTTTGCACTTATGCTGATTCATTTGTCCGTGCAAATTAGCGCCATATGTTTTCATCGATGTTGACAGCAGATGAAAGTTAAACCAATGGATATTCTGACTGACTTGGTATGTCATGTTCCCATAATGAAAATTGTTGGTAACGGCTAAACCAAACGATGTGCTTCGCCGTAGGTTTTGCAGTGGTTAGGGGAGCTGCTCCATTTTGCAAGACATGAACAACCTCTCCGACACTTGTGTAGACTCATGGAATGAAGAAAAGTGGGTTAATCGCAGTTGCCATTTTTCGATATTGAAATCTTTTTCGCAAGCTATTTCAGTGTTCGTGAATCCGATTACAGACCAAATCTTTCATTCGACTTCAGAAGAAGAAATGTGCAAGGGGAACATCAGATTTTTCAGACCACGTGATCGGACTGCCTGTTCCAGTTCACCTGCAAGAAATTATTCATCCAACGAAAACCTAGCAAGTTTTATTAATTGAGCAGGTATGCAGGGTTGCATTTATCACTTTCTAATATTGGAAATTGTTAATAACTCCGAGTAGGTGGAAGCCTTCGTTGTTCCGCTGACGATGGTTGGTCGAGTAGGGATCACACTATGCGCTCTTAATCATATGATCACTTTGGGGTTGAAACGTTGATGCACGACCAGCAATGCTTGCGGATTGTTTCTTGCCACGTGGGCTTGAATTTTGTGATTTAATACACTAAATTCATGAACACGGATTTTTCTGAAAAAATAGTAATTTCACACGCAATCGGTCACATTTTGAATAGTTTTGCGAACCAGTCGGAAAAGGTACATTTTCTTCTCCGTCTTCATATTTTAATATAATTTTGTGCTGAATTATAATAAGTCACAATCATAGGAAAGGGTCAAATTCATTTTGCAGGAGAAGTACTTCTAAACTTCTTGATAAAAATCTGCAAGTCGACCTTGATTTAGTCAGCGGATGACTGAAGAGTGGTGCGATGAATGCAGCCAGTCTGCAAAAATGTGACTCTCAGTTTCCTCATGGCAAATGGTGCAGTCTCAATGTCTCGGGACGTACACATCTGAATGTGTCGCATGCAACCGCCAATCCTCGATCATCTGCGTCTGGCAATACTAACTTATATTTGTCAACCAGCATTTGTTCTCAACAAAGATCACGTGAAGATAATGTCACCGATCCCGTGCTTCAAAAGAAGCACGAAGTTTGTATTCCATTTCCCTAGTTTTACCGCTACCACTTGAAGTTTGAATGTGCTCAACTCATCTTACCTTGTCCTTTTGCTCCCCGATTTGGCCACGAAACTCTATTCATGAATCCACTGGAAGTCATGGTGAGAAGAATTGATTGGCAAATCGAACATCGAGGTCATCGCGTTTGCGAACCGACCAAATATTTACTCCTTTAGGTTTGCATATAATGACGCAACTGTGGCTGAGCTGTTAATTTCGTTGTCTGGACAGTATAAGACAAGCAAGCTAAGTACGCATGAGTTTTTGCTTATTTTAAGGTGACTGATTAAGGGATTTTGTTCAACTCCGGTTTCGGACCATTTCGCCTTATATTTTTACTGCTAATCTGTTTTCATTTCTGACTCCACCTTTCCCACATAGACCGGTCGCTCACATATTCTGGAATTACTAGACTCGGATTACGTTTTCATTTGAGCTCATCAGTGATGCATTTCCGCCGTCACATGCAGGGTCCGTTACCTCTGCGTCACCGGCTTCCGTGCAGACTTGTTCAGATATAATCTTCAGTGAAAACCAGTAGTTCCAGACAGATTAGAAAGGAAACAAATTACACGCCCATTTACTCCTCCCACCCAGTCATATCTTCACAGGATGAATACCTGTCTCGAGAAAGAAACAACTCGAAGGGTTAGACTTCTCAGATGCAAGTATGACTGGTAAAGTGGTTGCTGGTGTTCTGTGAGTAACCGAAGACCGAGAGTTCGTTTTGAACTGAAGAGTGGTCTGGTTGCGTTGATTAGTCATTGCTAATCGTTTTTGACCGCAAAGCGGAGGACAGTGGAAGAAGACTTCTATTGTTTCCGTTCTGCTTAAGACACAACACTTCATCAAACTAGACTGTTGAACGCGAATATTATACAGTGCACGAAAAGCTTGGGGCATCTTCGTCGTGTGGTCAGTTTGTGATAAGGGTGAAATCGCTGATTTTTTGAATGATTTAACCATTGCAGGGCTCAATCACGCATAGTGACGTTCTTGCATTCGTTCAGATGAGAGCCTGGTGTTGAGACTAATATACACTTTTCAAATAGATTTGTGAATGACTGGACAGAGAATGAGGCTGCAGAATCATGAAATTTATTGTTCAGCTTTGATGACAGCACCTGTTGAGATCTGAAAATAAATCGAACAGTGGATTCACAGAATGTTGTGGGCCGAAGAAGCTCGTCAGTTATCTATATACCAGCACTGCGAATGTGTCAATTTTGAACGGCAATTAGATGTATACTGACCTTCCGTTTGCCATTACTGCCATCTGCAGTATCTTGTCAATTAATCGAATTCGATAAGAATTTTCGAGGAACACCTTTCACAACGTGCCAGGTTCTGCCCCAACATCGTTTTCCGTTTATATACTTTTGCTTTATTTCTGATTCATTCATTCAAATTTCATTCACGGTAAAAGATACAAAGCAATGAAAATTGCTGTTTTATGCGCGACACTTGGCTTTCTTCTCTACTCTTCACCGTATTGATCCGTCTTCTCCGTGTCCAAGAATATTGTCATACTGTTTGATTGCACTCTGTCTGTGGAATTCAGATTTGCGTGAGCAGGTATGAATTCATCTGGTAGCTGATCTATTCCCGAGGGCTGAGTGATTGTACATTTGATCACATCCTAATAATTTTTATGTAAATAGAAATGGGTCAGGTAAATCACTGTCCGAGTTTGTAAAATAAATGTTGGCTAATGGTGAACCGAGTGGAGATCCATATGCTACACTCCCCAT
This sequence comes from Fasciolopsis buskii, assembly GCA_008360955.1. Taxonomy (NCBI): domain Eukaryota; kingdom Metazoa; phylum Platyhelminthes; class Trematoda; order Plagiorchiida; family Fasciolidae; genus Fasciolopsis; species Fasciolopsis buskii. Next base: position 9,556 of record LUCM01007577.1, read on the forward strand.
TTAAGGGGTAAATTTGATTGTTGTGTCGGAACTGGATATTTTCTGTACAGAATCAGATCATTTTCCAAATTCTTACATGTATACATAACAGATCCTTTATTTTATAAAGAAATGCTAACGCAGATTGACAAGCGGAGGCACAATGAACATTTTGGGTTTTTTGTTCAAGAATATTGTGGGCAGAACAGCGCAAATAACTGTTTAGCATTCGGCGGCATAGCACGGTAAATCGGAGATGGTATACGGCATTGTTTAGTCAATCGCATCCGGATATCAAACGAAATAGCAGGACAATCCGTTCATTTAAAATAAGGATTGCTAAACTGATTAAAAAGCAATCGATGAGCAATCCGGCATATAGAGGGGATTATGACAAAAAGCGCGAGATAACGGCCACTGAGTGAGTGTGACCTCATCGAAACGTTCTTGGTGAAGGTTTGGCAATTCACCAATCATTCGATGGTCTCTGTAGAGATTTGTGGAAATGTCCTAACTTTTCCTGATAATATGATTCCAATGACTCCCCCTTCCATTTATCCCAAAATAAAATCCTGTCAACGTCCCAGGATTGAGGATCAAATTATCCTACTACACCTACTACATTTTGTCTGTCAGGAGCTGTTCTTCTGCAGAGTGATAGTCGGATGTGCACCACGTTTAGACCCCATGATTGTACCCACCGCAGTTGGACTCATTCAAAACTGACCCTCGTGATCGTACGGTTTCGGATGTCCTTCACGCACAACAGCATGCTGACGAATCTTGAACACTGGCACATAAATAGTGAGTTAAAATATGAAAATGTGCCTAAGTTTTTCTGGTTATCAAACTTGTCGAATAACGATTGATTTGTGCAAACACCAGACGGGATTTGAGTGTGCTCTTGGATGCATCTATGCCATTGGTTCCCCTACGGGGTGCATCTAAACTACTTCAACATACGGTGAGCCGCTACATAATTCAACTACATCATCGCTTGCAATGAAGCGACAAATGAACAGTATTAACTGGCGTGAATGAACACAATCCAGTTCACACAGAGAGAACAAGCATGCAACATCACAGCATTTGAGAGATTACAGCGTTCGCATGAATACAAACCGATTTTTCTTTCTTTCGACTAGCCTTCAATCAACAAATACCCGGTTTTTTCCGAATTATTTCAAAGCGGGCAACCAAGGCAATAGCAAATTGAAAGTGGGAATGCTAGAAGCGAACTGCCTATGCCATCAAAGCATACAGGAACGTGGTAGAAAATGATGGTGATCCAATACTCGAAAATCAGGTCAAGTGACCCTATGTCGACGTGATCAATCAAATGACGCACGGGCAAAAACCCAAATCACTGTAAAGCCGAGAAGGTTTGGGAAAAAATTACTCATGCTCTCGTTCATACAGGACAGTCCTAGTGGTTTGATCTCCATAAAGCCTTGGGATCAATGCGAGAGGGACATCCTAATTGGAGACCAGAGAAGGCAAAACGCATTCAATAGACTAAATAAGATCGGCTAATGGGCCTCAGCCTCAATCACCCCAAATATGTGCCTTTTACTGCTTCCGAGAAATAAGGATTACATTAAGCAATCAGAGACCATCTTACTATTTCTACATAGTGAAACCGAGATGACCCATTGAGTTAGCTTGAGTCAGGAATTAAGATTTATACACCAACAAACAACACCCAGGGTAACCACCGAAATTACCCGTAATCGAGTGATTAAAAGCAGTCTGGGATGGGCAAAATACTCCGTACAATATGTCAGATAGCGCAACAATTCTGCTATTCACGCCCAACCTCGTTCTGACCTCAAACTTCAAATCTTATGCGATTTCCGTCCAGTTATTCATGTGTCTATTTGTGATGTGAAATACTGATACCCGTTAAAATAAGAAGAGAACACCGGGCATCTGCAACTAATATTAACAGAAAGGAGACAAGATTCAATAAACTATTAGAACATTGTTCCATATCTCTCTTATGTCGTTCACTAACTTTGTAGGTGATACACAAAACCTTTCGCCATGCGATTTTATTGAGACTGACTTACAGCTCATGAAGAGACAAAATCTGACCAACTGTTCATCATTGCAAGGTGAGACTCGCAAGTTCTGTGAGCAAATTACGTGTGCCCTTTTTGTGACCGAGTTATCAAACTCAAAATGGTCATTTGTCACAACGATAAGCAAGACGAAATTGCGCATTCATCATTCTCCAGAAAATGCCTTGAACTTCACCTGATTGATCATGCTGGTCTACGGACTCTTCACGACTGAGCAGAACAGAACACAAATGAACAAGCGCGTTTTCACGGAGTTATACTTTTTAATTAAACCACTACATCTTAACACTGACAGTCAGACGTGAACAAGCTCAATCAGTGAAGCGGCTGATCTGAAAATAGGCGTGCTGCACTGGGATTAAAACACTGAAGAGGTAACTATGACAAAACAACATATTTGAGATCGAATAATGTACAACCAAAAAGACAGTTGTTTTCAAACAAAGGATAACAGGATCTGAATGAGAAGGATTTAGGGCGTTATCACACAGGATAATGAATTTTGCAAACGCCGTTCTGAGTTAGCATCGTTCAGCAATGGACATCAAGACAAGCTCCAATGTCTACTGGTTTTGTTATCGCGCTACCCAATAGATTGGAAAGAATGAATATGCAAAGTGGACAAAGGAGTTGGAGAAGAAATGAATATCACATTAGTCAAAGCAGGGAATACAACCTAACTGTTCAAGCGAATATGTTCTCAGTCATTCTGTTTAAGCAAAATATCCCAACACAACCGTCACTGGTCACGGTATGCTGCCATATCCTTCAATATATCCAGCCGGTTGGTTTACGGATATTTTTGGACTTCAACCACTAATAGTTGAGACATCTAATTTGTTTAATTTCCGTGTATATTTCTTGATTCGAAACTGCAAAGCAATCTAATGACTTCCATGTGGCTTCTTCCTTGCCGTGGGAGAAAAGGAAAATTTGGCACAGTACTCATTGTAAACACGTAAAAAACCAGCATTTTCTAATAAGCTTCATAAGCTCTGTTGGAATATTCTCTCATCCGGCCTCTAATTCGAAATTCCTAACCTGCACTTTGCTAAGTTGATCACTCCATGCATTTCTAGAAATGCCATGCGAACATCTGTAGACATCGGTCAGCGCTAACCTCCAAACGGCACATTCAGCACGCAAACTCAATTTTGCTTTAACTGACTGCCCTTCGGATTCCACTATAAACTCAAACTCCAGGTCCTCCAGTCAACCATGCACTCGAAAAGCACCAGACTGGAGTTCCGCCCTCATTAGGGCTCATTATTTGTGTCTATCTATCACGACACCCAGGATTTAAACCCGGGCCCTATCGCATGGGAAGGGTTTTAGCAATACGCTGATTGGTCCCTTCCGGCTGATCTGAATAGCTGGGTCAAGTTTATTCATATGTCGTCCGCAGTGATACGAAACACTGTCCAACAGCCTGGAAGAAATATAGGGTTAGTGTTCGTTATCTGCCGTCAAATGCCTCCCATCACGTCAGGCGTTGGATTAATATCACACCTGGCCATCATCGACTTTGGATTTACATTTATATTTGTGAGATGCATTCACAACTACTTGCAAGTAGTGTGTACGATAATCAGTAATTAGACTGACACCATTGAGAATGCTGTGGTCACTGAGTGTGCCCTTCTGAAAGGTGCGTGTGATCCGTGGCTCCCTATTATAACGCAGGACAATCCTTTACCCAACTATTATGGATCGTGGAGATAAGTGTTTCATCAGGGCACCTCCATATAGTTCGAAAAAATTCTTTTGTGGGGAGGGGATTGTCAGGACTGGACGATTTTCCCCGCCTCAGTAGTCAAATATTTGACCTTAACTCCCATTCCCCTGGGGGCTAAGTGAAATTTCTTGGAGATTCGCAGTTTTTCCACCTGTAGTGACTACATTAGCGCGCGACCAGATAAAATATTCAGGCCAGTGATTGGTTTTTCCTGCCTGCCATGAACAGGTTCTCCAGTTCTATCACAAAGTTTCATTAATCACAGTTTCGCCGCCTACCTGTCTCTCGTGCAATCCAAAACAGTATTAACTGTTACCTGAAGCATCTGCTACCTTCCCCTGCCCACGTGCTGTAAACCACCGGATTTCCCGGTTTTACTTAAGGCGTCACCTCAGCAAATTACACTTGGGAAGCTGAAGACTTTGTCCCACTGGACACAGCGATTTTTCGGAGATTCGATGTCCTTGATTTAAAAACGACGTGGGACTATGGGCAAAACCTGCTGTCAAATGTACCCCTTGCAGTATTTGATTGCAGCGCTCATCAGCATTGCTCGTCTGATAGTTTTGCTCGCAACTGATGCAAGGAGCCGAATCAAACAGACTTTCTATGAACAATCGGGTTTGCGATTTTCTTCAGTAGTCACTGAGCTGCAGGAGACATAGGATTAAAAGTAGGGTTTGGACCGATTCTTCGCAAAAGCACTAGCGCGATCCACAGGTTTGGACATAACTATGCCAGCGGCTGCTAACTGCATCGTGATCGGTCTGCGTGAGAGAACCTGTAGATTTAGAGAGCCTTATTGTTGTACGACGCGAACTGTGTTGAAAATTCGTGCTAGACAGGGATAGATGATGGCTTACACAAAATTGGAGGCCTCTATCTTTATGATACGCAAGCTGATTGTGTAAGAAACAGCACCTTCCTAAATAAGTGCACATGAAAAATTTTGCCGAGTTATTAGGAACAGTTATTGGGATTCTGAATATACTTTTCACGGGCACGGCAGATATGGGTCGTTGGTTTTTCCAGTGTCAGTGCAAAACACGCCTTTTGGCCAGCCTGCACAGGATTGCACCCAATATAGGAGCCAAAATTCAGAGGTCAATAAGGCTTGAGCTACCGGATGGGAAACTAATCACGACGCCGTTTGACAACAAACAGCTCCAGGTACTGTACCTGTTAATAATGACGGTATTATGGGTAAGCAAAGGGGGCAAGCAAAGACGGTTCGGAATGGAGGGAACAGGGTGAATTAAAGAAAGGCAACCATGAACCATAACAAACTTTTCACCATCCACTCCTTCCGCTGCAGTATTCACGGCGGTCCTGATTATTCTCCTCGACGGCCAATGGATTGTGGAATTACCATTGGGTGGGCGCTGTTAAGCTGAAGAGTTTTTACGGCCTTCGACTGAGATGTTTGGTTCTAACAGGAATCTGATAACGGGTAGTGGCTGAGTGGAAGCCCATCTGCTTGCATAAAATAATTTTTCCATTTAAGTTGCCATCTCGAACCAATACCAACCTGAAAACCAAGAAGCGACTTTGTCACCCCTCTACCCATTGATCCTCTGGGCATGACTGAATCTTCCGATTGTGATAATTCGTCATGTCTGTCTGCCTGGACCATGGAGAAGTGCGAGCTGCCACACCATATCAAGAAGCAGTCTAAGTATGGCCGAGTCAAATGAGGTAGAAGTCAAAAATTCACTGCACGGTAGAAAGTAAATAACTGGTTGTTGATGAACCATTTTGCTAAACGTCCATTAAGAAAACTGCATCTAATTCAGTGGATTTCACACCACGAAGTAAGTTTTCAAATGTAACGCTATTGTCAACAAAATAACTTCCTTTATGAATTTCATTCCCCAAACACCTTTTTTTGCACATCGACACAACAAGCGAACCCAAAAGCTGAAACGTTCTTTATTTGCTTTCGATGATTAAATCACCACGTGACCATGTTTGCTACGCGTTCATTACGTGATTTGCATCACATGATATTTGCACAATTTGATGTAGGTTAAACGTACTCCGCAAGGGCTACTCAGTCGATATTCATGCAGATGGCAGAAGACGAATTTTCACTTCTGAATCAATGTTTATGGACAATTGCACCTCCAGGTTTCGATCTATCCAGTCTGAGGCATCAAGTAGATTCTTAACTCTAAATTTTCCCTGAAGTGTCCCACAGATAACATTCATATATTTACACTGAGATACTAAGCAGATTACAGATAAAATTGGGTCCGGTCAGTTATACGATGTCAGATATGATTTTTGCTCTTTAGGGCCACAAACATGAACCTCGTCAACTGGTTGTTTCATGGTTCTAGAATTCAAGTAAAAGGATAATTATGTGTATTCCAATGAACTTGAGGTTATTGCCCATGTAGGCTTGAGACTGTTATGGTACTTGGAACTTGCAGATTAACGTGTCATCAGTCGGGTAAAATAATCTTGCAACGATCAAGTTATGAGATTTCGCAATGGATTTGGTTGTGTGAGCTTTTATGCTAGCTGATACGCTTACTGCGCTTTTGCTGACGTGGATTGTACTTTTTGTTGTCCACTGCAGATTGTGACTTGTGTGAATCCCATTGAAGAGCACCGTTGAGCGGTCGACATGTTACAATCTCCTTTCTGTTACGGGACTTGGAAGCCGCGGTGCAAATCACAGTCGATTGGATAACTATCTCTTTTCCCTTTCCTTCGATCAGTTGCACTTCAGAAATTGTCAGTGTTGAAAACACAAATTGTGAGATACTTGTCACGGAACGAGCAGTGATCTTTGTTCTTTTACAAGCCGAAGGTTTCTTGCACTGCAGAGGTCAAGTAATGGGAGGACTACCACCGGCGTTGTGACGGTCAACTCTAAGTCATAACGCAAATGAATCCGGTTGAGTTAACCTTGATCGACATTTCATGCACGGATTAGGGACCAGGCAGTATATCAAAATGGCTTCAGTTTTTTTCCCATATGTTCAACTGGCTATATATGAATTGATCACTAGCCACTTCATGCGTGAATTGTTCGATTCGGCTGTTCGGGAAATCAAATTCAAGGAGCGCATAAAGCAGAATGAAGGAAAGCCAACACAAATTCGAATGCGACCTTGACGAAGTAGGTGTGCATCTACCGATGGTACATATTGGGCAAAATTGAACTAGCACAAACAACATGGACACTATCGGGGAAGGGAGTCGGCAACATATGTTTGGCGCTAAGATAGCAGACGGATCATGAAAGGTGGCATCCGCGATGCATGTACAGTGGGTTGCCACTTCGATTACAAACGAATGCTTTGCAATCTGAGCGCTAAGAGTAGTTGTTAGATCATGACAGAGGTACAACCAACAGAAATGATCAAAAACATTCAGAATGTGCACAGAACACTGTTCCGGTCGACCAACATGTGCATTTTGCAATGCGGATCAGAGTAGATGTTCAAACGTTGTGGAGATTATTCTTACAGCGATAAATTGAAATCAATGAAAAATTCCAATTTCCCCTTTCATAATTATAATTTCTCTCCAGAAGATCAAAACAAAAGCATGTGTTCGCCTCGATACACATTGCTAGCTGTCAGTTTTAATCACGCAAAAGACTTGGCGCAGTCACGTGTGCATCATTTACTGCGATATGGAAAATAGGCATGCCGTATATGTCAGTGCTGATCGTGAATCGCGTGTGGTTTATGATTCTTCATCTGTTTTTTGATCAGCACACCAGCGTGTGATTGAGTTGACATTAGCGGTTGTCACGAGAGAAGCCATAGCATGGTGAACCTTTGATATTCCTGTCAACTTTTATTTATTGGCTTGGGGGAACAGTTCTCATCCAGGAAAATGTGCAGCCTCAACCGCGACATTGTTCTTAATTGCGGAATCACCCCAGCAGTTAAGAAGGTATTCAAGCCGAATTGACAGGTAACACTTGGTAGTGTGAAATGCCTATATGCAAACAAACTCTTTCGCAAAATAATGTTAAATGTTTGCACGTCAGTTAAAATTGAAATTATCTATTTTTTTGTAATATTTGTCCGGGCACTGACACAGTCCAAATGGAAACAGTATAGAATGCAGATTATAGGAACATCTGAAATGAGTTCGTTGAGCATAAATTAAGATAAACACTAGTAAATAAAGTAGCTCTTTCACGAAATTTGCAGAAAGAATTGCATGGAAGATTTTCCTTCAAGACCAATGGACCACCTTAGGAATCACAACAACACTCATAAAGTGTAAATATAGGTGATGTTCTGTGCCCATCACATGGCCAGCTAAGCATTGACAGTTAGCGTTAGCGAACTGGGTCATGTATGGTTTCACACCACCGACAAGTAATGCACAGAATTCTATTCACCGACGTCTGCGGCTGCACAATTTACTAAGAACTGGAATACTCACTCTCATTTGCATAATCCTAATTCAGGGCTATTCCAGTTCATGCTGGTAGCTAAAGTCCAAGATATTTTATAATTAATATCATGCAACGAATTTCTCTAATTTTGAGCCGCTGGGCCTGCCTTCTGGCCCACGTCCAATTGAAAATTGGATGGAGCTTTTCAAGATGTGCTTCAGTATCCTGAGGAGTGAAGGAAAAAAATCAGGTGTTGCGTGGACCGGTTGCCAACAGACGGACCAACAGCGTATTCAATTGGAAAAATCTTGCATTCCATAAAACACCGGCTTTCGACCCACTCATTCAGCATCCATCTGGTGTCAGACCCGATCTGCAACTAAGGCTGTTAACAGTCTGACCGAATGTAGTTCTCGCAAACATTGACCCACTAGCCTCTCTAAAAATCACTTAAATCCCTCATAGATCTATATCCCGCGTGTGGCACGCATCATGTAAACAGAATGTGTCAACGACGATTAGTCATGTGCATACAAGTTCTACCTTCCGCTTATCGTGAATCATATTTAATCTTGCATATTCACTTGGTGGTGAGTAGATGAAACAAGCTTTGATAAAAGTACGAATCATGGATATGTAACTTTCTCTGTTTACGATATCCATTGTATAATTTGGTTGACATGCAAATGAGATGCACGTTGAAGTTCACGAACTGTCTGAGGTTCCCCGTGATTAGCTATCATTCGAAATTCACATTGAACCCAATGTTGCTTGTCATTACGGACGACACCTGAATAAACTGGACCCAGTAATTTGCTTAGACCCGGACGGGCTGGACAGCGCAACGGTAGCACACACATACGCGAACAGTCCCAATTTCAAACTCTAGGCGCGATGATAGATACACACCACTGAGGAGCTCAAATAATAACGAAACTCAACCTGAGCTGTGTGTAGCTTGCGGATGGTCGGTCTGCTTTGACATGCTGGATATTTGCCACAGCAAATTATGTGCATACTTCGGAAATGGGGACAAAACTGATGAGACGGAGTCATTCCAAAACTAGACTGCTTAACATAATGAAAGATCATGGATGGTCTGATACAAATGAAGGAGTCACATGGAGTTCCGTGTATAGCATAATCTCACAAACTGTAAATAGTTAAACTGTCAAGTAAAAGAAAACATGAGAATCTGGGAAGTCTGAAAAATTATATACGAAAGTATTTTGAGGATTAGGAAATGTGGTACATGACGAGTAACATCGGAAGTAATATCACGGGAATCGCGTGGGCTTAGGTAAGACAGTTAGCAATCACGAGGGAAATTGCGATTTGTTGCGGTTTTGCGGGCCATGTCTTAATTTTCCAACTATTTTGTGCTGCGGTCTATGGATCACAGGCTGTTTATATGAGTTCTGGATTATTCATTTAATCACAGTTTATTCTTGACCATGACTATCGGGGGATTTAAACTGCATGGACAATCATTTGTTGGGCCCTACCCAAACTGATGGAATTTATCAAATGGAATCAAACAGGCGGACGATTCTTCAAAATTCTGTGTCCACTTAAATCTTGATCACTTCGATGCTGTTCTCAGCTTTGTGCAGCTCATGCAAAGCCGTATGGGAGAGTAGAAACTAGTCAATTACACATTACCATAGCAGGACAGTGAATGCGACTCAAACCAGGTATCACAATCAGAGGTCTACATTAAACATATTCACAAAGAAACGAACGACACATCTAGCTATGTCTCAACCGGCTTATAACTACACCTGGGCAGTGTTTTGGGATAGCCAATTATTGAAAATAAAAGCAGGCCACGGGCACCGTAAACGAGGAATTGTCATGTCTCGCAACCATTGAGTAAACCAGTGAAATTTGTGAAATTGCGCATGCAAACACAGGCTCTCCGAATATCATAGCATTGCCATATTATAGGTTCTTGAAATCTGCATCGACTCTTGTGTTTTGTGGTGCAATTCCTCATTCGCTTCCAAATCCAAATTTATTCGACTCGAAGGGTTGATAAAACTGTCTTTTCGACGTAGGTGTTAATTTGTCGATTTCATAAAGCACTTTTTCTATACGTAGATGGGTGCACATTGAACCACAATTTGCCCAACACATCAACTCCTAACAAAGAACTGCTTAAAAGAGGAATCCACTGAAATCAGACCACGCAAAAATGGTCAAATAAACCAGCGAGATGCAGCTAGGTCAGCGTGTATTAATATTCGCACCAGGAATTCTACTAATGCATTGATCCCAAAATGCGCCGAAATTCATGGCCACACATATCAAACGGGACCTGATATTTTCGACTTGAAGAACGAACGGACAGCATGCGGAAAATGTTCGTTCTAAAATCTAATTCACTGCCTGTTTTTCATTAGAATGATCTAGAGATAGAGGTGTAAGTTACCTGGTTCCTAACCACGTCGCAAACATCCAGATGGGCACCAAGATCTTCGTTAGTCATGAATTGTAGTAGTTCTTGTTTATTATAGTACTCATTGTGTATGCAAGAGTCTTGTGTTTGAGATATCAGCCCTCATCCGAATAATTTTTGATTCAATCATCAAAAATATTTTAAAGCACTTTTCGCGAACCATTATGCTGCAGAGTTCGAGCACAGTCACAAGGTTGAGTTCGAATTAATTGATTGCGTTCAATTTAATATTGAGTTGTGATTTGTGCGAGTTAGAAGCTGATGCGATATTCAGTCTTCGACTTGATAAATGCAATCTGTTCATGGCCTAGGAGTACGTATCAGCCTGTTACAACGTTTATGGGATTCTGCATCCCCATTTCCAAAATCTGTAGGAACTCAAATGCTAATTAAACAGGGCGTAGTGTTTGGATTTCACTGTGACATAAAATTACGGAATAACGTTGCCTCAGTTTATTAGTTGGACTTGGAATCACAGCATAAATTCCGGTTGAAGACATACTAGCCAAAGTGCACGATTTATAAACAAGAATTGGACTGACCTATACTCGAGTTACACACACAAAGACAACAGGGAAATTACAGCAGATTGCATACATGTCCAGGATTTACTTGCAATTTTGTTTGGTGAAATGCATTGCGCCTGCCGCTACGGTTCTCATTTGCCGGTTGACTAGACATCCTAGTGCAATGGATATACTGCATTTCCACTATTGCTGGAGCATTGTTGAACATTCGGAATCTGGGAGACTTTCCTGTAATTAGACTGGTGTGTATCATTTGACCAATCTCACTGGAATGCAGTGTGCGCCTGTGTGCAAAATCATGTTATATCTGATGTGTATGTGTCAACCTGAAAACAGTTGAATAATCAAAGTTCAGGTTGATTTAAGGCTGATTTCAGCTTTCGACAGCATCCCCCGCCTTCAGCAAAGTCCACGGCGTTTTGAATATGCCATTGTGCGTTAGATGTTTCAGTGCTGGCAACATACTTATCTAGGCCAGAATATTTGTTTGAATTTAGTATGCTCATGGTTCCAACTTGATCCGTGATAGCACAAACCAATTCACTCCGCATTGGATCCCCGTATGTTTCTGGTATCCTGATGCGGCGTGGATTCACACGCGTGAATTGTCAGATATTCCTCCACAACTTCAAGAGTCTGTAAATTTTGGGAATATTCGTGGTGGTAACCAGGGGGTTGTT
>LUCM01007579.1:0-29852 GCA_008360955.1 Fasciolopsis buskii
AAATCGAACTGCGAGACTGGAAATCTCTGAACGGAAATGCAATTTCAGTGTCAATTTAAACGGGTTGTGCGTTTCTTCTGTAACGATGCTTGGAATGTTTTTCACCTTAGACGTAGAAAACAATCCTACAAGACGGGGTTTCCGTTAAAGAAGCAATAAACAGAATGAACAAGTTTTTCTGCCGAGGTAATAAACTCGCCGACAGATTAAGAGGAAGGGGTGGAGTGTTACAGTCAGTGCCGTCGCATTCGCAGACGACCAATGAGAATCATGGCTGATCCCAAATTTACGTCCTTGAGGAACCAGTAAAACACGGGAGCGGCTGGGACTGTCTTCCCATTTAACCTAGAAACGCGGTTATTAAGAACAGCTTATATATACATATATATATATATATATATATATATACTGTCGGTAGAGAGTCGTCAGTATGCTAGGATCGAAGCTTGAATTTGGTGGGGTACCGTAGCATCAACGCTAAAGCTGTTTCTACGCTGCTAAGGACATTTGATAAAGTTCTGTGTATTAATCACCCAATCAAAACAGCTCACGACGTTTTGAAGCATGTTACTTATCCCCAGCGAAAAAGAGTAACTGAGAAGACTCCCCCCGGTGAAAAATAGTCGACAAAACAGTTAGCGGTTGAAGGTAAAAGCTGGGCTGATGATTTTGCGACTAGAAGATCCGACTATGTGTATGATCGTCCCTACAATTCAAAGGTACTGAAGTTGCTACACCTGTTTATTTCCGGTAAGAACGTTTACTTTTCAAAGTATATTTTTAGTTTTATTCTGACTAGTCAGCCGAATATTTGGCCTCAAACACCGCTCTGCTCTGATTGTCTGATTTTCGCACTTTCACCTCAAACCACGAGATCTTTCTGTTGGATAAGTAAAAACATGTGTACACTAGACCTGAACGTACATATGACGATTTCTTCGCCGCCTGATTGTTGCCTTGGCCGAGATCAATAAAACCATGTCGGTCGCCTCGGCGTTCGCTATCGAGCTAGTGGGAGCCTAACTTCGGATGTCAAGGCCTTGGTTTCTGCGTCGATCAGTTTATATTCCGCGTCCAGTTTGTTGCACTTTGAAACGTGCTAACCAAAAGTCAGCCATTGCGAACATAGTCTCGGAGGGCCTGAGGCACTTGCGACCACATTGTGTCACGCGACGTCTGGTGTTGCTGCCTTGCATTGACTATCGCTTATGTAATATCCAACGTCTAGCGCTGACGTCCTTTTTCTTGGGCGTGTGTCTCCATAGCTGTGTCAAGCCGACGACACAATCTTAACATCACCCATCAGGTAACTGAGACGATAAGATGACAATCAGTTGCTACAATCAGCAATCTATTTGTGTTCACACATTCGTCTGATCCTTTCGATTTGTGTTAGCATACACCTAACTGTTTTGCTGACCATTTGAATTTAAGTCAGTTGTTTTCCATTTCACCTAATTTCGGAAGAAAACCGAAGTCGGCGCACACAAAAGCAACAGAATGGCTGAAAGGAACATTGCGCAATGAATCGGATTTCCGTAACTCACGGAGAAACGCGGTCTGTTCCCCCTAGTTAGTCACATGTTGGCAAAGTTTGCGTGTGTTTATGTGTGTGTGTGTGTGTGTGTGCGATAACCTTTCGTTCTCAAAAAGGCTCAATGTCTCTAAATACACGGATGCTTAACCTGTCTGCCCTTAAATCTCCCCTGGTGTCGGAGCGGTCAAACTGCTTGCCTCACTTAGAATGTTATACTGTATCCGATGGCCATTGCCTGGTTGTGGAACCCAGAAAATTCTAGACTAAAAATGAAACACAAGGTATGAGAACAAAAAAAAGAATAAATAAAACAAGAATGCATCCGACGGTTTAAGAAAGATGAATAGATAGTACGATCACGAAAATGAGCGACCGATATCGGAAACACCCATTAACTATGGTATTTCCCATAACCTGGACCGGATAAATGTGATCGTCTGTTGGAAAAAAAGATTCTCCAATGGGAGGCTTGCAAAGTATGCCCTACCCATTATTATCTAATGAGTTTGTGTTTGATCAACAGACTTACAATCTCTATTTTATCATCCGTGCCTGGCATCAACACATACGTTAAACATTGTCCCTTATAGATCTAAGGACTACCCAAAGATCGAACAATGAAAAACTCTCGTACCCCAGCTATCATGTACCTAGGATACAGAAGAATTGACTTGATGGCTGCAATGCACACGAAACCCGTTGATCATCATGACAACGAAAAACATGAAAGGACCGTTTCACCTAAATAATCGAAAATGATAATTTGTCAGTTTGAAATTCTAAATTCGACTTTAAACCGGGAAATTAAAGAAAAAAGAACGTCCCAAACATCCAATCCTATTGTGAAGCTAGGACAACCTCTTGCTTCATACTGAAACTAAAATTAAATCCGGATATCGATTGGCAGAATAGTCAGTTGTTCTTAACGCTTGACAACAGGATAATTCCTGAGGATCAGAAAACTGAGTTGTCGAAAGTGAACAAAGGAAACTTGTTCCTTTTGTAACTTAGAATTTGGTGAGAGCAAAGTCGTTTTAAACAAGAACTTCCGCAAAAGCAAGAGATCGATATAGTGGAAAGTAAGGTCTTCTAAATCGAAAGTGATTCTTTGTTTTTCCCACATCCACTTCGAACCCCCCCCCCCACACCGAAAGGCAAACAAACGTCAAACGAACAGTGACAAGAGAAACGTTTGTCTTCAAAACAATTCAAGATGTACGCATCTTGGATGTTTGCACTCCGCTAACACCAGTGCAGTGTAAATGAGGTGACTACCTAATAGGTATACATGATGTTTCACGTCGAGTTTATTAATTGTAAGTTTGAGCATGTTATAATAATTATTGTTACATTTCGTGCCCAAATAATATGTGGTCATTTGCATAATTCAAGGAGTTTAATACGGGCCTTAGAGGGTACTCGATTTCACGGACAAAACAAATGCGAATAGCGGATCATGTGGGCACGAGCAGGAGAATTAGTTGTACGATCAAATACGAACTGGCTTGGTGACATCGGTTCGACTGGCAGTGAGCAGGACATGTAACATGTCTCTGTTCGAGGCTGTTGGGCCGTGATGGCTGGGGGACAACTTCTAGACAAACGTAGCTCGGTAGTTTTGCTTTGTCTGGACGGGAGATGATGACGCAGTGGTAACAAACATGCATTCCAGTTGGAAAGCCCGGGTTCAGTCCCTAGATGCGACGCTGGATATGCACCACTGATAAGCTCTAATAGGACTGCAGTCATTCAAGCAAACAAATACAAAGCAGCAATCAAAACCACAGCAAATCGATCTAAGGTGTGTGGTTATAAAGACTTTCAATAACTGAATGTCTGAGGCACCAGCAGTAGCAACAGAAGCGTGAATCATTCCATTGAAATATGAAGAAAGATTCCAGACTGCGGTGGAAGATGGTGTTTGTTATTGGCCTTTGTCCCATGACACTTGTTGGAGGAGGCGTTCCGAGAGAAATGAACTAAATGGACTTCGAGGACAATCCTAGTGAATGGCAGATTCTCCTTGCGCGTTTGAAGGTGAGATATGGCCGTGAACAAAAATGTTTAATAAGGTCCCGTCAGACCATCTCGGCTGATGGACTGAGTGACCCAATAAGAATACAACAGGTTTGAAGATCAGGAGACGTTATATCGTAACTTGCTATCGAGACTCTTCCAGGGGTTAACTGAAGTCGGCAATAAATAACAGTCCAAAAAGCAAAAAAGCAATCATTAAACAAACTGGAAATAACTCACGATTTCTTCTGACAGTCGCAAGTTAAATGCCGAAAAAGACGGCAAGTAGCGTTCGGTTTGCCACGAAAGAGGCAACAAAAAAATATTTTCCCATAAATACTGATTCCCATTTGACAGATACGTTGTAGACGACACATATTTAGCCACGAGGCATCTTCGCTTGCAATTTTCGAATTGTTCACGTCCCCGCGCATAGAAGCGGTTGGTTGTTGATCCTTGGGAAACGGGAAATGGACGACAATAGTGCGATTTAGATTTAGAAACATCGGTAAACCGGTAGTAGTTCATCCAGTCCGCATTGAAGGCTCTGTAGTGGATTTTAATTAGATCGTGTACTACTATACGAAAGTTTGGTTCTCTAATCAATGGCGAAAACAGAGAATAATCCAAAACTGTGAACTTTTCGAAGTAATATAAGATCTGTGCAAAAGTTCAGCTCGTCCTAGAAATTCCTTGAACAAAATGACGTGAGCTTTTTGTTCTGTAGCACGTCGTGCAAAAGCGGACAAATAGAAACAGAATAAAATACGTCAGTGGTCGGTGTCTGTTTGAACCGTATTACAATGAGTTCACAAAGAGCACTTAGTGACAATCGGCGAGCATGCTGTTAGACTATTTCCTATTCCATATTATCCATTGCTACAAACATTGTCCGCAGGCTTTAGGTGTTCAGCTCTAAAAAAACAACTTATCCGCCAACTGAGAAGTAATTTGATGCATGAAAATCTGTTTGAATTACGCCGAAATTTCATTTCAGTTGCATCCTACGTAATTCGTACGTTACCGCCATAGTCCACGGTCGTGAATGAATCAAAAATACAAATAAAACGTAAAACTGTTCGGAAAATTGTTTAATGTCGTCTGAATGGTTGTTGTATAAGGTGCGTGAAAATAATAATGCCATTCGCATCCTCACTCTGCCCTCTTCCTTTCACTGTGTGGACTGTGTAGTGCATTGTACTGGACGTGTGTTTGCGCGCGATTTCAACTAAAGCCCACGAGTAGTAAACAATGAATCACTTTGTTGAACACACTTATTTCTGTGCGGATTTAACTAGTCCAGTCAATTTTAGTTTTTTCAACCATTAATCGACCACCAACGGTCTCTGGTCTTGGTTGTTATCGCATAAAAGCATTTACTCGAAACAAAAAGAGAACGGAGAATAGATTTTGACTGCAAGAATGCCATTTGATTGAGGCATTGAGCCATATCACCCACTGTCTCCAACCTTCATGATGAGGGATCTCGTGGACACCATTACGGGAGTCTAATTGCACCTACATTGGCCAGTTCACTGGCTAAAACTTTCATACTTTTGCCATGTCATCGGATGACCACTTCGACCAATTCTCCATCCATTACTCAACCGCGCAGAACACGGTAAAACGAGGCAGTCATTCTGTGGGCATGCGACAAACGTGTCCTCAACTGATTCCGATTCAGTGCGTGCTCTAAAGATTGGAGCCTATTATCCAGTATCTTACGCCTAATCTCTCGTTTACTGACAAAATTCTCCCACTATATTTTACAAATACTACGAAGACAACGACGTTCAAACACCGGAAGTTTTCGCATATCATCTGCTCTCAACGGTCATGTTCCTAAGAGGCATAGTAGCACTCACATCACTGCTGCTGCGTGTACTCAATTTTTCATCGATGACCGGATGTCATGCCAACGTCACAGATACCCTAATTTGGTGAATGCCAATCGAACCTTCTGTATCGACGACCACCAGGTGAGATGTTACTTCCCAAGTAGTAGTCTATCTACTTCACCCATTTCCTCGGTAAAAAAGGTTTGGCTTCAAACCAATCTAGTCTTGCAATAGAAATTCACACTTCGAAGATGCAAAACGTATCGCAAACATATTTATACTATCTCTATCAGACGATCAAGAAAAAGCGGCAACTTATTTAGGTCTTCGCTCAGGAGCACAACGTCGATCGTACATTCTAAGTCAGACAGAATCCTGTCGGATTAAATAGCAATGCTTCTAATCCCGCACATCGTAAACAAATAACTCAGTTTCGGCTGTTCGCAAACAGAGACTGGATTGGTATAATGGATTTCTCTGATACGTCCTTCAAAGAGAAACGGTGCCGGAGAACTGAACGGTCGACTGAGTCGAACGCTACTTTCAGATCAAGACAAACATAGTGGGTCTACATAATGTGTGCTGAGTTTTCTAAGATTTGTGGCAGAATGAAGGTCTGGTCTATAAACCTTCGGCCGGGTCAAAACCCGGCTTAATTCTCAAGTGCACTAGACAGCCGGTGGAGGATAGTGCTAGTGAGCAGTATAGATTGGATGGATGACCCCCAAATTAATTTCCTTGCAGTTTTTACATGAGAACTTAAACTCCCCTACCTCAGACACGGTTCTTTACCTTTTGTCTTTTATCTCCTTCATTAATGAAACAACAGTGTGCATCAATTTTCAGAAAGGAGGCCGCGGCCAGCAGAGGTCTGCCAAGTGGGGAAGTTGACCGGCGGTGGGAGGATTCGAACCCGAGGTCTTCACGTCTAGACTTCACGGCCTTATCCGTTTGGCCACCACCGGCCATTCGGGGATCGTCCGAAGATGTCCCCACTGGCAAAACCTATGCGCCCGAGCGATCCCGATTAGGGATCGTCGCAGGCTTCAACCCGCCAATGTGCAAGGGCGAGCCTCCGCCTGGGGCCAAGGCATTCCTGATCACCCTGGTCCCGGCGCCAGGTAACTTTCGATTCACAATACTATCCAGTTCGATTCATGGTACATCAAGCCTAGATGTGCGGACTGTTGCCATGCCAATCAGAGGTTAGACTAAAATGTACCGCAATATTCCGAGGTCAAAAAATGTTGACAAAACTTATCATTGAGAAAAGCACAACAATAACGCAAGTGGTTATGGTAGCTTAGCCCAAGTTTAATGGACTCTGTTGCAAACACATTAGAAGTTCGTAGGTAATTTACATATGATGTCAGCATATCTTTGTACTTTCATCAACTGATTCACATTGGAACCTTTAGAACGATCATGGAGGCCAACCGAAAGCCTACGATTGTCATGGTTCGTATGCTTACTTAGTTTTAAAACACCGATTTTGGGAAAAACGATTTTTAAAAAACAAGATAACATGAGAATATTCCAATATTTTTTGACCTACCAACCTCTCATGTTCTGAATTGTCCATCTGGACTTGTAGCACTAATGTTCATAGAAAAAATGTTTAAAGTATTCGTTGACCTCAAAATATTCCGACACATTTTAATCTAATTCGCTTACAGTGAGCAGAATGAATAAACTCTGTGCGCCTACCCAGAAGATTGTGAATCAAAGTTAATCCACAAGGAGAAAAGATGCAATTCATCAACTTTATTTGCCGTAAAGTGATTCCTCATCCAGAAGTAATGGTCAATTCACTGCATGGCTGGTTCATGCCCGTTAGAAATCATTACCGGAACGTACCTCGACTGGGATTTGAACCTGGGCGGGACAAGGAACCATCTGGATGGACTTACAATGACTTAACTACAACGCTACACGATACAGCGACCTTTTCTGTCACTGTTTTTTTCACCGTTCGTAAGACCAATGCGCACATTGCAATCAACTCCTGTGCGATGGATGACTTTAACTGAATAATGAAAATCCTGCGAGAGTAACTTCGTATCGGAGAAAACGGGTAACTGATAGCCGGCGCCGAAATGAAACACCATGGGAAAAAATCAAATGTGTCAGCTTTAACAGTAAAGCAGCCGATGTCCACAGTGTGCAGCAATAAAAGTGATTAACAGTGACAGTGCTCAAGTCACGTTTCTAACTTTCTTTCATTTTCCCACGGGGAAAATGGGGATCAAAATGCGATGAACATTCCTAGTACGTGACTTTAATTTGTCATGTCCCAGTTTACTCAATTCACATCAGTTTTTAGATAAAAAAATAGTCGCCTAATTAACGTAGATACTCGAGCCTGAGGCTGACTTCTGTCGGTTGACTACTGTCACAGACGGAATTGTCACCGTTATGAACGTGCTGCGCAGATCGGAGTCATACACTTTGAAGAACTTTTTGCACATATATCTATCTTAGGGCAAAGATATATCTCCCTTGACCTAAAGGCGACATTCAACTCAGCCGAGCGCGCAGTACCTTGGAGTTAGTTAGAAAAATTTACTTCTCTTTTCTAGCGGTTGTAAACGAACAACCGAAGCCGCGTTCGTGTTTGTGGCTACCACTCATTCTAGCTCATAATACAAAGTGACAACCTTTCGACTCGTTCTTTTATTATTTCTTTTAAACCTTGTAACTGAGATGACCATGGGAATGGCTTTAATATGAAATAGGAACAACGACATATACATCTGATCAGATAGGAAGCCATCTGGTTTAAAACACGTGTACAATTTCGTGCTTCTGAGTAGACTCAAATAGTTCACGATAACCTTAGTTACGGCGGCGTTATATTTGGGGTACGTTTCGCATTTTTAAAATGAAAAACGTTGATACAACACTGAGTAGACTCGAGGACGAACTATGTTCATGCGGCAAAATAGTAGAGTGAAGTCGATAGATATCTCGATAGAAATTTCACCAGGCGATCATGTGTCGTAAATAGAGAAGGCTTGATTGGACTTCATCAATTCAATATATCTGTGATATTCCAACGACCGCAAAAGGTAGATTGCAAGCTGTGCCTCAAGATCGGTCCTCTTGTACGACTCAGGAATATAACTGTTGCGCACAGATGTTTGGGGTTTACAGATGCTGGATAACGGCTGTTTTTGCATTATTGCATCAATATAATGCAGAAAGTTTATCACCGATGCTGGGTGTTAGGCATGGAGCTCAATTAGTAGACGATGCTCTGAACTCAAATAGGCTAAGATGGTTTCGACACGTTATATAGGCAGTCGGAACGGACTCCCTCGGTGTACGGCGATCTCTAAGGTAGGTAGCTGGAAGATTGGTCAAAGGGATCAGCTCATGGTAATGGGATCATTAACGGAGATTTCGACCAGTCGACTAGATCGAGTAGGACAAATTAGAATTCCAATTGACGGTACTTGAGATCTTTTCACAGGATGGTTGAATAAATTAAATTCCATCGTTATGCGCAGTAATCAGTAACATTTTCATGCTCGAAATCTACCGTTATTTGCACAAATATTCTGATCAGTTTTTTATTCGTTTATCTATTGTTACTCATTCAAATCACCCTAAAATAGACGACGGTTCGAAGTAGCAGTCAAAATAATTGTAAAAAAAACAACTGGGAGCGATTGGTCAGGAATAAGTTGTTTCGAATAGTCAGACGATGACACTAACAGATTGATTGGAAAATCATCGAGTTCAAGATGACATGGACATGGTTGAACCGCCCGGTTGGGTGTAAAACCGTACACGCATACCCAAGAGATTTCCGTTCGGACAACATCAGGTAGCTTTACAGTAAGACGAACGAATGGGGATACAGTGACAGATAGTAAGTTTGAGAAATCTCAACAACCTTTCTGCATACATGTATCTATTTTAGCTGATGAGCCTAACAAAAAGGACAAATCAAATAATGAAAATATCCCACTCCGTGGAAAGTGTGTTCTCCTTGCTTGAAGAAATAAACCAAAGCCTAGGTTCACGATGAAACAAGAGAAATCTATTCTACTGGGGGTGGAATAAAGGTGCCGGAAGTGAACATTTCAACCTCGCGGGACAAATTCCTTATGTCAATAGTAAAAAGGCTCCGTACTAGCACCCTGGCCCGATCATCGGGGCAATGGTTGAAACGGCAAACCACAGATGTGTGTCCAAAAAAGGAGGCTGATTATGGCATGTAATTTCAGTGAATAACAGCACCAGTAACTACGATATTTGTGGTAGTCTAAGAGTCATTCTGTGTTTTCAGAGCAATACACTTAAACTATAGAAAACGTAGGATATTAAGGCAAACCGTTTCAGCGACGTACCATGATATTCGTGCCACTGGTGACTAATGCGTCTCCACTTTTGTACACATCGCATGGTACTGAGTCGCGTTCAATTAGACGATAGGGGACACGATGACCGCCGCCGACCCACTGATTGCTTTGCCACCGTAGGAGCAATAAACCGGCCATAATGTCACTTGCCACAAGATCGACATCCTAAGAGAACATAATATACCAGGACTGAAAAGTGAGCATAGAGAAATCAAAAGCACAGAATGAAAGTGGTTTATTTCTAGCCTAGAAAAACCGACCTCTGAGGATCTCAAATCAGAGGGCATCGTTGAACTGACTTCTCTCGAAGAAATCATCAAGTAAACCATGACAACGTACAGGACAAATCGATGAAATGCAGATTCATCAGTGACATAAGCTTTTCATGATAAGTGTTGGGGATATATAAAAAAATTGATGAGAAATAGTCTGTAAAACCAAGCAATTGACAAATTGTAAGTTTGATTGTTCTAGAGGTCCCATCGAAAGTAATCGATATCACTGTACCACTAGATTGATCACTACCCATTGCCAGGATCGTCCTGATTCATTTGGCTTGCAGTGCCGACACAAGCACATGATACCTGATCATTAGAAGGTACGTTCGGTTTACTTATTTTCAGTGTGAGTGCACCTCTAACTGAAGGTAAGCAGGGTTTTACGAGGCACTGGAGCGCACGCCCAGTTTTTCAACACTTCTCTGCGGTCTCGGTGTTTCTTCCGATATTGGATGCAACAGTGACTAGTTTGTTTCATTTACACATGGTCATTTGATTTTATCTGTTGGAATTGCACTCGCAACAAGTATCCGAGTCAAGGTTCATCCTGGTTGCATTGTTTTTCAACTGTGTGGCACTATTCACGTTCCAAAATACATTAGCCTTGTGATTAAATAAACTCGAATGACCAGACTGCAAGTCAAATTCCTTCGTATCATTATTAGCACCATCGTCATTGGTACTACGTTAGTGTGAGTAGCAGGAGATTAGACATTGTGTGAAATCATTCACCACTCGGCATCAATGCATGATCAGATATGGCACCATAAAAACCATACCGTTGGGAGAAAATGTGGGAGAAAGAGAAAAAGAATAAGAACGCCTTTTACTGCCTAAAGTATCAAGCCTATTACAAAGTGATAGACGTCATTTAGGAAGACTGCAATCACAGGGGAAAAATAGTCAAAGGAGACGCAATAAGGTTGGGTGATACTGGAAAAGTCTACAACTCCTCCCGTCAGGGGAAGACCGTACCGTCGGGACCGACCGTATTAATTTGCTCCACCCGAGCCGGAAGTGATGAACTCGAGATCAGAACCAGACCGATGTGTTCATTTGGCGTCAAATGATTTATCAAGATGAAAGTATGCTCTAAGGGAAAGCAATGTTTGCCAATAAAACACCACGATGGACAGGGGGCAGAAAGCAAAGCACTATCGTTTTGTGTATCGCTTTTACTGACCCACTGAGATGTTATGCGGTACTATATCAGGCTGGATTTAACAATGATGGTTGCCAGGTGTTCTTGTACTGTTAACTCTAGAGGCTATGGAGTACCTTCTCCAAGAGCCCTCATGTGAAATAAACGAGACAAAAAACCCAAACGGTGCATTTTATTTAATAATGACCACATAACAGCATGTAAACAAACGGAAAAAGAGACGCCAGAGTTAGCGACCAAATGAACGGTCATTGGAAATTAGCGAAATTTATGATACTGTCATTCAAAAGGAAATCATATTTTCTATGAATTGTTACAATACCTATAGGATAATTTAATTTTAATGATAAAATTGGAGATAAGAATACCGAAGAAATAACAAGCCATTTGCGTCTAAACAAATCATTCTAACCTGAAACCATGGTCAAAGACCCTGTGTGTCAGTAGAGAAGGATCAGCCCTAGTCTCGTACTGGTACTGGGCGGTTTTCAGCGGAGCTCGTTAAACGGTTAGTTGTACGACATGCCTATCACCACATGTAGCTAACGCTACACAATGAAATCGGAGGGTTGTTATAATGATACAGATGGTAGATGAAGATAAAATTTACGACAGGTAAATACTTAATTTCGCCCGTTAATCAAAACCAAATTAATCTGAGAGTTCGCAGCGTAACTCACGGCTGAAAAGAACAAACTCAATAAGCAAGGCTAGTATTTTTGTAGTTCACACACACATATATATATATATATTATGTTTTACTAACTTACAATGATACCTGAAAATCTCTTTTTTGGTCTAAATGAATCAGTAAACCCTAAGATGTGGCAGGGGTATTCTACCACTACTATGGATTGTAAAAAATATTTTGAGGAGGATTACCCATGGCAGGCGAAACGTTGGCGAATTACAACATCTACCAATAATACCGCATTATTAATATTATATCATTCGAAATGAAAAAAACAATACAAAGCGCATCGATTTTTCGGCACTCCCTACGTCGTTTGGCCCTGAAATGTATTCCGCTTGAACAATTCAGTCTGCAGCTTTATGTCGCAATCAATAAGCACCCGTGAATTTACGTAAAATGG
The DNA here is from genome assembly GCA_008360955.1 of Fasciolopsis buskii. NCBI lineage: Eukaryota > Metazoa > Platyhelminthes > Trematoda > Plagiorchiida > Fasciolidae > Fasciolopsis > Fasciolopsis buskii. The sequence continues at coordinate 12,293 of LUCM01007579.1, forward strand.
AAAGTTATCTATACATATTCCTGAGACAGTCTTGCCCGCCTAATACGGTACAGCTATCCATAAACGGAACCGCGGAGCAACTTTACTGTAAGAGAAACGTGATACCTTCCCATAAACATTTCCATTTCCACCGACATTGTTGTCTGTAGCATGGTGGACTGGAAGTGACCATGAGTGAACGAATGTAAGGGCCAACAGGAAATATTACCGGGTCATTTAAATGTGCATCATCATTGCGAATCGGTTTCACCATTGTCTGAAAGAAAAACCTTTCGTAGAGGATAAAGCGATCCAACGAGAATCGTCTAGTGATTGCCCGGAATAAGTTTACAATGTTTTGTTGGAATAACCAAAAACGGCGGTTCAAAGAATCCCAAACCATGGTAATTGATTTCTTCAAGTCGATTCGAAAGGAATTCTATGAAAAATAAAAGCCAGTGAGCAAAACAGAGATACTGCAAGAGTTAACTCAGACGGTGCCCTCAAGTGTGGGAAATCCAAGTAGTTCTTTTGCTTTCACGAAGAGTAGTATATCAGTGCAGATGTATCAAATTACTTGGCAGTGTTTTTTTCAGATAAGAGTTTTGATGCTAAAAGACTCATCAACATGTCAGCTTTTTATGAAGGTTCATTGCTAAAGAAAAATTTTGCGTGAACGGCGCCATGACATTCGGTTACACTCAAAGAGAGGAAACAATGGAAGACTAATTGTGACTGAACCTTAGCAAGAAAACGTTTCGAGGAACATAACCCAATATTTTTTGTGCACCACTGATATACGGATCGGTCAATCAACAAACGAGAAAGAAATTCACGGTTAAACTCACATAGAAAACCTCTGAGAACAAAGCTGCGGCAGAACTGATGGCATGCTGTTCTTCCGTCTCACCGCGATTTCTTCTGGAGCAACGTGAATTTTTCATGGAGTTTAGACGTTCTAGCCTTCGCCGCACGGACTGATGTAGAAGTTCGTAGGCCTGAAGCTTTGTGTTTATATTTGCATCGTGTGCAAGAAATCCCTGATGAACGGTTCGTTCCTCACGTAGCACACGACCCCAATCGGCTCCAGTTTTGCGGAAATGCGCACCAAGCCAAAAGTAATACTGAATATTGTGAAAAATACGGAGCACATTTCCTGCCAGAAAGATCCCATAAATCTATTCGGTATTACACAGGAAGAAAGGAGAAAAATGTGTACTTTGGTAGTGGATGAATTAGAGATTGCGCACAGCAGTCACCCATGCGGGGACCAAAGTGCTCCTGCAATAACTGAACCGCCGCTGCTTTTTATCAGCATGTAACAAAAACCTCAGATCTGCAGCTTTTAGATTTTAATTGGCAGTACCTTACCCATATAAAACAAACAGTAAACACAGCTGCTGTCTACAAATGGACCGTTGGCCTGCTCATATTCTTATTTACTTTATACATATATATATATACATATAGGCAGTAAGTAATATCTGGATGAGTGAACCAAATTTACCTAGTAGCACACGACCGGTTTCGCGGTTATCGTCGCTCGACAGGTATGCGTACCCAGTGCTCGCTTGTCCAAACATTCACATACTTGTACACTCCGAATTAATGTCTCAACAGAATTGAACCTGCAGCGTCAGGAGTGTACACCAGGGTAGATGCTACTATGACGGGATTAGGTGCAAAAGCAGACTAAGTTTCTGAACGCCACTATGTTAATAATTAAGCAACGAGTTGGACTACTTTTCAGTCAATATCAAATTATTTTCTACGGTTGAGAATAGTAGTGTATTTTGAATCTCAGGTTAAGATTTTCAAAGTTTCACGGGTTAGGGTTTCATCACCAGCCGAGGTGACATCATCAGAATGCAGACTACGGTCTCTCTGTTTGTATTTATAGTAACGTAAGCGCATCACAAACCCACACAAACGGGGCAGATACTAAGCTTCTACAGCAATCATCTCAAAGTTCACAAAATATCCTGTGTGCGAACACCATTCAACAGAGCAAAAACACATTGTAGCAAAATGGAACTGTACGGAATAGGAGAAAACTACCTTTTCAAGATGTTTGGATGAAACGACTAACCAAGAAACTTTTAGAAACTCAAACGGGATGAAAAAGGAGACAAATGAACGAGCAAAATCCCTATATCAAAAATGTATTTGGGATGATTTCATGATTGCTTGAACCACAAGGCATCACGGTCACCCACAAACCCACCAAAACTATGGGAAGAGTCATTTCGAATTCTAAAGAGAAGCCAAAAACGTACGACGGAAGAAATGCTGTCTACAGAGTCAAATGTGAGGAACGCGACACACGGTACATCGGTCCAACTTGAAGAAAGCTTGCATGCGTGAACACAAACCCGCCAAAAGAAGATATAGTCCTCTTCTACTAATATCCAATCACGAGAATCACGAAGGACATATATTCGATCTGGACACGACTTAAATGGTGGACCCAGCGAACACAAGTTTCTGGAAACTTGGAACTCGTCGACAGGCATAATGAACTGGACCAAACGTACAACCCATTAAAGTGTAAGATTTAAGTAAATCGGGTGGTTTTACACGTTTGAAAGTTGAAGCAAGCGGAGCCATATCAAGACTGTGATATGTGGTAACAGTCCCAATAAAAGGGTATTTCACAACCGCATTACTGGAACTACCGACATTCAAGGTCGAGGCCATGACAACTTACAAGGCCGGTTTAAGGCTATACCATGAGTACAATCGAGCAGAGAGGTCATGGCTTACGCCCTGAAGATGTCACCTCAGCTGATGAGGAGACGTTTGCGATTTGAATGCCAAGTTCAGCGCTCAAAAAATTTGAAAATAGAATAGTATTTCTACAAAATCTAGGCTATTGATTCCGGAATCACTGAACTGCATACTCCATCGTTGACAACGGCTCCATTCCATTATTTCTTCTATTCGCACAGCCTAGCTTTTATTTTAAATCAATTTAATCACCAATCCACATATATTCTTACGAGTCTGTCCTGCAGGATCCCAGGAGTTCTGCTATGACTAATGTTAACACGTAGCCATCGTCCTTGAAACAGGATGGAAACAGGCAATCCGGTTCAGCTGCCTCGTGCTTCTTTTAGGAAAACGTACTTCTCTGACAACCGTCATCCCTGATAGAGGACTATCGTCTACCTGTTTTATTTTACTTGCAGATATACGTAGGAGCCTCAATGTCAAATTACGACTGAGGCAATCCCAAAAACTACCTACCTCGGATTCCAGACTGTGCTTTTGATTATTACTTGAACAACTCACAAACATCCGGTTTTAGCGGGCCAGCACTTCCAATTTGCCGTAATGATTGAGACTGCTTTTATTTGCCTACACTTCCAATTTCATCACTGCTCCTGGTCATTTCTCATGCTCTTGGTCAGCTGACATTCCAGGGATTAGTGTATAACTTTTTATGTATCATCCACAGAGGCAGACCAACAGAACAATGAACGTGGAGGATAGACATTAGTTCTGCGGTTTACAAGACGGAGAGTTGCGTAACGATTGACGCTGAATAAAGGGTTTTTTATCTGTTCCCCGTGCTCGCTTGGACGACAACTGTTAAGAACTCCTGTCGGAACTGAATTCGGCAAATATCATCTGGAATCAGTTGTGCAAGACTCAAAGATTTCGTGTTGGTTCGGACATGGACTAGACGCAAACAAACGCGAGCATGGATTAAAGCATTATCTAAGTACACGAGTGTGGAACAGAATGATCGACAATACTTGATTGTTCTACGTCAACGTTAATCGATGGTAGTGGGTTTAGAGTGAGTCCAAAGATGTGAAGACGAGGGACAGCGCCAGGTGGGTCGACTTCGCTTTTTATGACAACAATTGGTGTTTGCTAGAAACAGTCTGTGGTCAAAAAAGACCTGGACAAGGCGATCTCCGTTGTTGATGCGGTCGGTTAGGACAGGAAACGGGTCTCTGGTGTGCTATTCTAACTACGCTAAATAGTCAATCTAGGCAACTTGATGGGATCTTGTGGATCACAAATCGGCAGCCTAATCGAGTCTGGTGGATAGGGAAATCCAGGGGTATGAAAAAGGATGAAGCTATCGGTAATTTTTGAAGCCTTTTCCGACCAATTATGAATGCTTTTCCTCAAAAGCAGAGCGCAAGTGAGGTGATCAAAGACGTCGACGACTCTGGGGTCATTTATGGCAGGGGAAGAAATTCCTAAATGCTACTGTGAGTCTGTGATTGTGCCGATCAATAAGAAAGATGACAAGTCATCATCTGAAAATCGTATAAGAAGTAGTTTGGTAAAATCATGGTAAACACAGAGTCTGTGTTAATAGCCCTTGAATACAACTAACTAGGTTACCTAATAAGGTTGACACTTTTTCGCTGAAAACCAAACTCTTCCAAGGGTTTAAAAGATGAAATGATGAAGTCAACTGTAAGTTTGGTTGTTATCAAATGTTTCGCGACTGAAGACTCCGGGCTACGATCAAGATAATTGTTCATTGTGTTTTGTGACACCAATTTGGCCAATCACTTGGCAACATGTTTTAACATCTATTGTGAACGTCTTCGGTCTGTTCTGTCGATGTGAGTGGCACCGCAACGGCAGCTGAACTGATGTGCAACATGTGAGACAGAATGAAACATCCAACTTGATCCACGATGGTTCACAATGGCCCTCCGGCTAGTTGGCAAGATGTGAAAGTCTACAGCCGGAAATGTACATTTTGTGGCCGAATTGCGTTTGCGACGCACAACATTATGAATACGGTCTCCACTGAGGCCAATCTGAGACGTGCGTCTTTTTTCGTTGTTTTGTAGATTGGGTCAGTATTAGGTTTTTGTCAACTATGGACGTTGATGAACTTCGATGGATAACCATCGCGAATGAGATTTGTGCAAGAAAGGATTTCTTTCCCTGTTGGAGCTCTGGGGAACAAATATCCCTTGGGGAGGTCACAAAGAATCTTCATTTATGTATATATATATATGTATATATTCGATTCGAAATTGAAGACACCGCATTCAGGCCGATGGACGACGTGGATTTAGGCAAAGAATGCCTTCAAAATCGAATCGAATGTCGCCAGCCCCTAATATAATAATAAATAAAGGAAGACTCCTTGTAACCTCCCCAAGGGATATTTGTTCCCCAGAGCTCCAACAGGGAAAGAAATCCTTTCTTGCACAAATCTCATTCGCGATGGTTATCCATCGAAGTTCATCAACGTCCATAGTTGACAAAAACCTAATACTGACCCAATCTACAAAACAACGAAAAANACTACAATCATGCGTAGGATGGAATGATCTTTCCGCCCTACCCAGCCACCGTTCCCGTTGCTAGACGATGTTTTTCTCTGCATAACCTATGTACTTGCTATGGTGTGCGTCCCAAGAACGTATACAGTACCCTGACATAGTATGCACCATTAATTTGTACTCATACGAACACCTATTTGTTGCATGTCACCGCGGTACATAGTCTAATTGGTACTCCTCTTGCGTTGTTTGCATCCACTTGACATTGTTTAAACGGCGGGATGTCGTGCGTGACGATAGCGCTTTAACCATTAATCTCCAACGTCGAACACAGTGACTTATCACTGATCCGTTCTGCGTTTCTAGTTACTATTTTTCAAGTCTCGGCGTTATATTTTATTAGCTGATCGCAGTTTGATTGCGACTGCATAATGAGATGCATCCCCCCTCACTATCGTGTTATCACTGGCGAAGATCACAAACGTTTTATTGACAATCGAAGTGAAACCATCAGTTCACTGAAGATGACTCATGTTATGGAAACTTATTAGTAACTGTTTTTCAGATGACTTATAGAGGGATGCCAATTTTAGACGATTTTGGCCTTATGACGGGTGTTTATTAATGGTATCAGTCTCTTATAAGTATCGAAAAATTTATACCTTTCCACGCCTTCCGATACAAGGAGCGTTTCAGGGGGGTAAAAATAAGAAAAGCACCGATTTGAAGACGACGCAGGGTCCAATGACGCGACAGCTTGGTGCAGAGGAGTGTATTTATTCAATCCCTAAATGGTTCCCACGTGTTAGCTTGGATATTTTGGACATGAATAGAGGCTATGTAGCAACTAATTTGCTGCCGGGGGCTGCGTTTAACCTCGGAGTATTTAACTCGACGTGGTACACTGGTTCGACGCCGGAGCCTGTTGTCTCTGAAATTTGTCAACAGAACCATCTGAGAACTAATCTTTGACCATTTTGAAATCCCATGGGGATTGGTCCTGCTACTTTGTAGTGTTTCCCAGTGGACATTATGTAAAAGTTTCCTAGGGTTTCGCTTTGGGAAGCAATCCGATAGCGAGATCTGCTTAAATAGACTTTAGTGGCAGTCAGTTACACCACATCTGAACCATGCAAGCACATCCAGACGGACGTTGAGTGCACTTCAGGGGACGCTCAGGCTACTAGACCCGGCAGTACTCGTTGAAGATAGATGGTCATTTGAATGTTTTAATATAATTGCCTTTATTATAATATTGATGCTGAAGATTTTAAGAGATAGATAGATTTTGAAGTGCTGGGTCAAAGTACGTCTAACACATTACGCTAATCAGCATTTTTCGATGTTTGTTTACCGAAATTTATCAGTTAAAAATCACTGTTCTCTGTTTTATCAGAAATTTACTTTGACGACCATCGGCTAAAGTTAAGAGGATTTTCAGCTTACGGCCTTGCTTATTGTGATATGATGTCAATGGTAGTTCCTAGATTAGGAGATAGAACCACTACCACCAAAACCGTGCCACTGAAATCGTTAAATTTGCAGGAAACGCAGCATGTGAAATCGATATATGCGCAAACAGGACACTGTCTGCCTAAGAAAATGCCTGCAATGTTATGCTTCTTAATGAGGGTCTGAGTAAGCTGTAACTTTATTCTGATGGTATGGGCAACGGAGTATCTGCGTCTGAAACAAAATTTGCTACTTCGAAGGCAAACCTTGTTTTTCCAGAGGAAAATTGGGATGAACTAGGTAAGTTCAAGTAATTGGGTTGTTTCAATTCATCCGGCGGCCGTATCCCAGACGGACCATCGTCAAGTTCACAGAAAGACCGATTAGGATTTTTCGGTTTGAGCAGTCTGTAGTATCGGCACAACATCCAGTTGTCGACCAAATGTCAAGCATACGGGGAAGCAGTAAGGTCAATTCTGCTGCGTGGCTTAAGAACAGCCGTTGAAGATGGAAGATATGCGTAGACTGTGTTTGGGCATTGTTGTTTTCGTGTTATCCTTAAAATATAGTAAGTAAATATTCTCGTTGGCTGAGAAGTTGAACATATGTTATTGAGCTCTAAGGTTTAGACTTGTGAAGATTCCAAACAAAGCCAGTCTTGCTATAAACCACTCTCTAAGGCAGTAGTTGAATGGATGAAGTCTCTGCCACCAAAGAGCTCAGAAATTCGGATCTCCAATCTGCCGGTCACTTTGGTGACAGACGGCGACTCGCTCTCCCGCGGCTTGTTGCCACACTTGACCTAATGAGACCTTATGTTGTTCCATATACTCCAGTTCTCAGTCATAGTTGCCGGTTGCCCCATCCCCATTTACTGGGCCCTAATGGTCATGGTGTATACGTCTTTCGGTACACTCATGCCTTAAGCGTGGCATAGGAAACTAGTGGCTGTGAGATGATTCCGAGTAGTCATCCAGTGATATGGCGAAACGATGAAAAATTCAACCATTGGGTTAGCCTGCCTAGATTCCGTTAGGCTACCGGTTTTGGGTACATTAGACTTCACCAAGCGATAGTTGGAGATAATAGATGATATCCTAGTGCCACAGTTGATGGCGTTCTCGCTATCAAAATGTTTCCTCTTCTGTGTAGTTGTGAAACATTCTGTAACTCATTTTCCACACATTCATGTCCCCTTCTCTTTTGAGTATATAATACTGCGAGGTCGCAGCCAAAACCAGAAAAGGTTGGTGCAAAGTTACTGGTTATAAATACTCAAATTAAAAAACGAATTGCAGGTGAACTACCAAATAACCTATGGTTTTCCCCTACCCCTTAATTCGCGTTTTCGGTGTTGATTAATCTGAGCAACGAACGTGAATTTTCAAACTACCAGGATTTTTTTTTACCAACACTGACCTATTTTTATCGACTGGTAAATTGGCACCGAGGATGGCTGGGAATATGTCATTCGACTTGACTACACTGTATGACTGACACGCAGGATTTGTACAGTGTATTTAACGTGTATGGTTGCTTTAAAAATGACATTCCGTTCATTTGATCGCGGATTGAGTCGACACACTTTGTCAACTACTGAGGTCTGTGATGAATCTGTGTACTGTCTATAACTGTTGCATGAGCAACTATGCTTTGGCGCAGTCGGGCTTTTGAAGTTTACGGGGTTCTTGAACGACAAGAACAACCAATAGTTCAGCGCTGGCAACAATGGCAATGGGGTGGACTTCTCTGAAACACAATGCAGAATCAAATTGTTTTGATGATTTTAGCTTTTACCTAACAAAAGTTTTATTACACAGAACTTTTATGGTCCGGCACCGATTTTTTCAGTAGGCGGTTGTAACGTGAAGAAGTAGGTGTGCTTCTTATCGTTAAATGTAGTCAAACAATTACCACCTCCAAATCTCAGAAAGGAAACATGAAAAAGTGTACAGTCATGAACTCACTGCCTTGCCACAAGGTGACCGAAATGTAGTCGCGAAGTAAATATTGGCAATATGTACAGCCAATTCGACCACCGATAGTATGAGCAAAATAACAAGAAGGTTGGAAACACCGGACCTTTTGTGGATTTGCATTACTCCTCCCTTGGAACTGATTACGGCCATCACAGCATCAAGTATCATGAATATGAAAACAATAATAAAAACGGCAGCAAAGAACACCTGAAAAGTCAACAAATTATTCGGGGTTGAAAGTCTCGAACCTTTGATACTGTATTTGGTAAGCACTGCGACACATCTTTGACGGCAACAAAAGGAATACCCATGAATAACATGCTAGAAGATGAACAGATATTAGAGCAACTAAGGCTCACCATACTATTCGCATAATAATATCAAATATCGCTGAGAGTACAAATTCATCGGACGCGAAGGACCAGGATCGTCCAAGGAAGATAATAGCCGGCATGTCCACACGCTCAGTCACCAACAGTGAGCGTACACTGCACAAGATCGTTCAAGCTTCCGGTTTTGCCACCACTGAGCAGGAGCAACATGTACGTAGATTTCTACGCGCCCTAGTAAAATTAGAAAACAGCACAAAAACATCCCGGTAAATATGCTCCATCAGCAGTTAAACAGAAAACGTGATTAAGTTATCCGTGAAACTTACCAATCCACTGCTTCGGTTGCAGTGCAATCACATGGTTAGTCAACTGGAACGATTCTCATTAAGTTTTCATGAGAATTACTTACTAGTGGAATTTTTACGAACTTAGAGGCTCCGCTAGGCTCATCAACTGTAAAGTACAATCGAAAGAGGATTGAAATCTACCACTATGCGGGCGCATCATATCGGTTCAGCACAGCCTTCACAAACACTAATCTTGCACCAAAGTGCTTTGGTTTCGGTTGCGGCCTCGCAGGATTATATACTCAAAAGAGAAGGGGACATGAATGTGTGGAAAATGAGTTACAGAATGTTTCACAACTACACAGAAGAGGAAACATTTTGATAGCGAGAACGCCATCAACTGTGGCACTAGGATATCATCTATTATCTCCAACTATCGCTTGGTGAAGTCTAATGTACCCAAAACCGGTAGCCTAACGGAATCTAGGCAGGCTAACCCAATGGTTGAATTTTTCATCGTTTCGCCATATCACTGGATGACTACTCGGAATCATCTCACAGCCACTAGTTTCCTATGCCACGCTTAAGGCATGAGTGTACCGAAAGACGTATACACCATGACCATTAGGGCCCAGTAAATGGGGATGGGGCAACCGGCAACTATGACTGAGAACTGGAGTATATGGAACAACATAAGGTCTCATTAGGTCAAGTGTGGCAACAAGCCGCGGGAGAGCGAGTCGCCGTCTGTCACCAAAGTGACCGGCAGATTGGAGATCCGAATTTCTGAGCTCTTTGGTGGCAGAGACTTCATCCATTCAACTACTGCCTTAGAGAGTGGTTTATAGCAAGACTGGCTTTGTTTGGAATCTTCACAAGTCTAAACCTTAGAGCTCAATAACATATGTTCAACTTCTCAGCCAACGAGAATATTTACTTACTATATTTTAAGGATAACACGAAAACAACAATGCCCAAACACAGTCTACGCATATCTTCCATCTTCAACGGCTGTTCTTAAGCCACGCAGCAGAATTGACCTTACTGCTTCCCCGTATGCTTGACATTTGGTCGACAACTGGATGTTGTGCCGATACTACAGACTGCTCAAACCGAAAAATCCTAATCGGTCTTTCTGTGAACTTGACGATGGTCCGTCTGGGATACGGCCGCCGGATGAATTGAAACAACCCAATTACTTGAACTTACCTAGTTCATCCCAATTTTCCTCTGGAAAAACAAGGTTTGCCTTCGAAGTAGCAAATTTTGTTTCAGACGCAGATACTCCGTTGCCCATACCATCAGAATAAAGTTACAGCTTACTCAGACCCTCATTAAGAAGCATAACATTGCAGGCATTTTCTTAGGCAGACAGTGTCCTGTTTGCGCATATATCGATTTCACATGCTGCGTTTCCTGCAAATTTAACGATTTCAGTGGCACGGTTTTGGTGGTAGTGGTTCTATCTCCTAATCTAGGAACTACCATTGACATCATATCACAATAAGCAAGGCCGTAAGCTGAAAATCCTCTTAACTTTAGCCGATGGTCGTCAAAGTAAATTTCTGATAAAACAGAGAACAGTGATTTTTAACTGATAAATTTCGGTAAACAAACATCGAAAAATGCTGATTAGCGTAATGTGTTAGACGTACTTTGACCCAGCACTTCAAAATCTATCTATCTCTTAAAATCTTCAGCATCAATATTATAATAAAGGCAATTATATTAAAACATTCAAATGACCATCTATCTTCAACGAGTACTGCCGGGTCTAGTAGCCTGAGCGTCCCCTGAAGTGCACTCAACGTCCGTCTGGATGTGCTTGCATGGTTCAGATGTGGTGTAACTGACTGCCACTAAAGTCTATTTAAGCAGATCTCGCTATCGGATTGCTTCCCAAAGCGAAACCCTAGGAAACTTTTACATAATGTCCACTGGGAAACACTACAAAGTAGCAGGACCAATCCCCATGGGATTTCAAAATGGTCAAAGATTAGTTCTCAGATGGTTCTGTTGACAAATTTCAGAGACAACAGGCTCCGGCGTCGAACCAGTGTACCACGTCGAGTTAAATACTCCGAGGTTAAACGCAGCCCCCGGCAGCAAATTAGTTGCTACATAGCCTCTATTCATGTCCAAAATATCCAAGCTAACACGTGGGAACCATTTAGGGATTGAATAAATACACTCCTCTGCACCAAGCTGTCGCGTCATTGGACCCTGCGTCGTCTTCAAATCGGTGCTTTTCTTATTTTTACCCCCCTGAAACGCTCCTTGTATCGGAAGGCGTGGAAAGGTATAAATTTTTCGATACTTATAAGAGACTGATACCATTAATAAACACCCGTCATAAGGCCAAAATCGTCTAAAATTGGCATCCCTCTATAAGTCATCTGAAAAACAGTTACTAATAAGTTTCCATAACATGAGTCATCTTCAGTGAACTGATGGTTTCACTTCGATTGTCAATAAAACGTTTGTGATCTTCGCCAGTGATAACACGATAGTGAGGGGGGATGCATCTCATTATGCAGTCGCAATCAAACTGCGATCAGCTAATAAAATATAACGCCGAGACTTGAAAAATAGTAACTAGAAACGCAGAACGGATCAGTGATAAGTCACTGTGTTCGACGTTGGAGATTAATGGTTAAAGCGCTATCGTCACGCACGACATCCCGCCGTTTAAACAATGTCAAGTGGATGCAAACAACGCAAGAGGAGTACCAATTAGACTATGTACCGCGGTGACATGCAACAAATAGGTGTTCGTATGAGTACAAATTAATGGTGCATACTATGTCAGGGTACTGTATACGTTCTTGGGACGCACACCATAGCAAGTACATAGGTTATGCAGAGAAAAACATCGTCTAGCAACGGGAACGGTGGCTGGGTAGGGCGGAAAGATCATTCCATCCTACGCATGATTGTAGTCAATGGTAACGACTTCTGGATTTAGGCTTCTACTCGATAGAAAGTAGTAGTAGCTATGGGTGCTTGACACAAAATTTTAAGACTTCCAAGGGCTTGACAAGCACAGGGCTGAGTCTACTTCGGTATATGCAATGATGGAACTCCAAGTAGAACGCCTTAGACTGAAGCCGAAAGTCGGGTTTTTACGGAGAGGGTTGCACAGTTGCGGGGTGGACAGCCCGTGAGCACTTTTCGGTGCACGGCAGCGGATGCTTTAGAAAGAGCTGAGGCGCAATATTCTGGGATCCGCCAACGAGAGTAGGAGTTGAGGCATCGCGTCTTCTTTGTATTTTGCATGTGCGGCTGTAGAGAGCAACTGCATGCACATGCGTGTGAACAAGTTTATGACGAAACGGTATCGTAATATACCTTGCAAAAAATTATGAAAGCCAAACCACACCCAATGTAGGAGGCAAAGGAAACTTTCCAGCTATGCACCAATATGTACTCTAGTCTAACCGTTTCGGTCCCTTCTGTACTGCCCAAACTGAATTGAATCGAAATGAGCTGAAAATCATTCTGATAAGTGAGCTACAATTACGGGAAAAAGAAGCAGTAATGTGTGAAAGCACAAATACAACACTAATGATGTATATTCATAAATATATAACTCTCAAAAAAAAACTCCGCAGAAGTGTGTACAAAAATAGTCCGCCGTAAATTCTAGTCCGTTATGCATACATTACATGCGTGAGTTGATAATATACAGAAGTACCATTGCATCGGTTACTGGACAACACTCCAGTGGAAATACTTTTTCTTCAAATGCATCAAACTAGTAGGGTTCAAACAAGCGATTTGAAAATCACTGATTCAACAAAGAATTCTTGTTCAAATATCAAATCAAGCCATGGATTAGAACCAAAAACCGAAAAAATACTGAAGCGGACTGCGGCCAGTTGCAGGCATTTACATCCTATACCTAGAAAACACGAGACACCACGAACCCCGACCGTTGAGACCTTGGGCTGACTTGACCTTGAGATTGAATCAACGCACAGTAAATTTACCTGCACTTCTCGCTGAAATGATGCATTCGGCTATTCGGTTACAATCACGTCAGGTCAAATCGGATCACAAGAACTCACGGCTCCATCCAAAATTAATAGTCCAGTTTCTTGCATGAGGGAGTTTCAGTATCCCGCCGCACTTCGATTACAAAGCCCCCTTTTTAGGGGTTTTCATAAATTTCGGAGCACTCTTCGAGGTGGTAGAGCAACATGGACTTGTTCCTCCGGAACGTTGACCGCAAAGCGCGGTAGCCATTTCCGGGTTGCTCATGCCCTCTCCGCCCGCAAACTTCTGTTGGATATACTCAACCTTCCACCGCTTCCGATTGTCTTCCCGTTGTACCGGGCGAGCGTCTGGGTTTTCATTTTTGCAGTCTTACAGAGCCGATTAACAGTGACGCGCAAGTGGTAACAACAGCTAAGGACAAGCCACCATATTACGAGATCCGCGTTGAGACAGTCGATCTTACAGAGTCGCTTCCAGAATGGCAGAGAATCAAAGGTTGATAGATCGACGACCGAAGGGCAGTGTGGATACCAACAGGGAGGGCTACAAAAAGAAATGTCGAACCATTCGAGATCAATAATGAGCTAGAGACAAAAAAAGGTGCAGTGGTGAAGAAACTGCAGAGCAGCGCTTTGTTTTTGGGGAACGAAGAAGTTTAATGGAGACAGGAAAAGATCCTAGGTAATGTTGTGGAGCAGTGTGGGCTATGAATTATCTAAACAAGCCTTAAAATGCGCAACAGTGGGGGCAGATGCCACTTCTTCCAGAAGTTTTTTCGTGCCTTCTATGTGATAAAATCCCTACGTGATGTTGTTCAGGGCTCTGGGATTTTTTTATCTCTTTGCTGCGCTCTCGTAGAAACGTGTTTCATGGGCGACGAACAATTGGGTAGCTGTCCTTGTCAAACCTCTCGGCAGCCTGAAGATATCTATGAGGTTGGCTTTAAGCCGTTTGCTGCATAATGAGTACAAATGCTAGGAATTCATTCTCACCAGGTTGGTTAGCCTATTAGTCCCGGGATCATTCTTGTGAAGCGCCGTTAGACGTTTACCAAGAGTAATTTATCCAGCCTCATGGTAAGCACCCAGGTTTGTGCTACAGACTCTAAGTGGGGCGCACCACTGCTGTGTATAAGGGCATAGATGGCCTGGTGTCGAAGGTTTGCATCGAAGGTTTGATTTTGCAGCAGATAAAACTAAAACACTAACAGGATCATCTGAGTTGGAGAGAGGCGGGAATTCATTTTGCAGTCTGGCCGTATATATGGCTATAAACTTTGTATTGCTGTTGGCTGAGATTTTGAAATCTTGGAGAATTTCTGAAAACTCGCTGTTGTTTACCGATCATGACTTCGTCTTTCACTTGTATATGGCACGCTAAAATGAAGACTACTGAGCATTCCTGAACAACAACTTTTTCCCAACGAACACGGCTTCCCCTTGATAAGATGAGTGTCACGAGCGCATTGCGTCTTATGGACAGCCTAGTGAAGGCCCTCAAGTTATAAATTGTCTCTTACGTCACCATCACAGATTTCGCAAAAGCCCTTCAATCAGGCCGCATATATTTGGCCATTGTGTAAACCAGAGTCAGACGGTATTTGTACTCCGTTATTAACCCTTGTTTAATTTCCTCAGGCTGGGCTCTTTACTGTAAATGCAGAACGTCACGTCACGACTTTTAACCACACCCTCAAGAAAGCTGACAAGGTTATTGCTTGGCCCCATCTTCGCAAGTTATTCGAATGAATGACCTTCCCTTTAGCATCTCAAGAGACACCGTGACGTCCCCTGACGATGTCGCCGTCTGGGATGCCGAAAAGACCGTGGGGTAACCTACATTGGACCATGTGAAGCGACGACCCATAGGCCAGAGCACACTTATCAACGTTGACAGTTGTGCAATTGTGGAATTTGGCAATGCTTCCAGTCACCATGTTCGGACCATGAGAATCAAGGCGCTAAGAAGCACGATAAAATGTTTCGAGGTCAAGACGAGGTCATCGTTTTCTGGCCACTAACAGCTCACCCCTAAGTAGGATTTCCATGTGCTTAAAATTTCACGACAAAACCTTCCATCCATACTCCTGGAAAATTTACAGGGCTCATTAGGGACAGTCCAGATATCGTGGCACACCTGGGTGGGTAAAACAGTAAGCGATGAAACTCGTTTGGGTCCTTCTCTGTATCCCATATCACCAACAAACGACCGACGAAGCTTTTACCCCTTGGATGTTTACAGATAAGAAGTGGTCCACCATTTACATACAGTCTTTCTTACACAAAAGCAAATAATTTTTTATGCGCTCCGACCTTTTTGACCCAAAATAAGACTCCATAAACTGTTTAAGCCTTTTCCAATGATGAACATGCGGGGGGATTCCCACGTATGGTTAAGCCTTTGTTGTACATGGCAATGAAATTTTTAAGTTACTGCTGGATGAGATTCTCGGCTTCATTTTGTGGAATGGGTGCGGGAGTTCCACCTTGCAGGCAGTAAACCATGGCCGTGAGCTTATAACAGAGCTTCACCCCTCCGCCAGAAGGCTCGAAAAATTCGTGCAAGGGATCCGAAAACGTCAGTCAGTAAACGACAAGGAGTGTATTAATCCTTGCCTTGAGCTTAAAACATGCACCAGGATAGCAATAAAATATACTGTCTGAGAACGAATGTCAAGGTGAAAATCAGAAATGCGAAGCCTCATTGGATCCCTTTTTAACTGTTACCGTTTTAAAATAATGTTTTGTGCAATTCTCATGTTTGCTATTCCATTTTCATAGTGAAACAAAGGGGATTATTTTGCTTAAAGAAGGTGTTTTGCATATTTTTTTGAGCCAGGTACCATTTGTCACCTGAGTATTGCAATTCTTTCCCTCCACCCGAGAGACTTTGCATAAAGTCCATTTTTGTTAGATGTCCTGGATCGATTTTAGCTGTATGGTCCTCACATTTTCAAGTCTTGGCCAATCGTTCGGTGCGGCTAATTGCCCCAATTCGTTTAACGAATGATGACCACAGATCGGACGTCGGTGCTCTGTGGCGCAGATGCTTTTCCCGAAGTCATAGACGATGGCATCCATTGGGATAGGTATCCATTCTTGTGGCACCAAATTAGCTTGGAAGTCGGGAAAAGCGATTTTATCTAAAACAGATGTACGCATCTTTGAGGTAGACAGTTGAGCACTGCGCTGCAGATTAGGTCAGGACCGATCATCCACAGCCTTTGCAAAAAGTGCTTCCACGCGTTGAATTATGACCAGGAGGAGTAACTATGGGAAGTTGCTATACGAGCTCAGCTCTTCCTTTGATAGGAAGATATGAAATTAGTTTTATCTGCTCTTGTCCATGATCTCGATAACATTGTTTTCTGGCTGCGACGTAGGTGGAGTCCGTTCACTAGCGGGTTTGTTCCATACCTGCTTGGACCTGGTCCTACGCAAGGGCAAATCCTACGCCATAGCCCCACTTTTTTATTCCGATACGCCACGGGATTTCTACCAGAGAATTTGCTCTTTACTATCGAAGCAGGCAACACCTACCGCTTTCAACCTTTAATATTTCAGCAACAAATGCTTACAGCTACTTATCATCTATCAACAGCCCACTGCAAGTGTTTTCAGATTACTGACCATGCCGTGCCTACCAGTGAACGCTACAATGTATCTTATCAGGTCTCATAAATCACCCAGTGGCATGTCGAGTGACTCCTAGTAAAATCTTCCATGTCGGTACTTCTCTGTTGTTTTCATCCTTCCTTAGTTACCTCCAATCCAAATCTCGAAAACCCTGTTTTCATGGTAATCAGCATTTGAATATCCAAACACCCAGCTGGACGCTTTCCGACAGACAGCTACTGCTTCCCCATAAAATATCCAACTCAGCGCACGGACTTATTCCGGCATTACAAAATATCTTCCCACGGTAGCAGGCTTCATTTCTAGCCTTTCATCTCGTAATCCTAAATTCAATTTCTTACAAGGTTCCTCGCGCAAACATTTTTGCCGGTCTCACGTCAGCACCAACTCATCCGTATATTCATCCTCGTGTTATCTAATAACACTCAGCCACCCATAATACTCTGCACTTTAAATTCTTCTTTTAGGCGTATTTTGCCCTAGATCATATTCTGCTAACATGCCATACATTGTCCCACGTACTGGACTTTTAAAGTGCATATCGGCCGACAGTATCATTCTAGCTTTCTCCGGTTGCGCGACATCTATAATTCAATGTTGGTGGGGAACCAAACCAAAAATATTCTTTTCCATTTA
>LUCM01007580.1:0-20229 GCA_008360955.1 Fasciolopsis buskii
TACGGGTGAGGAATTCCAAGAGGCATGCTAGCGGTTTCAGCAGTCAGTAGTAACCGTGTTTTCGCCCAGCTGTAAAGATTCATCTGAGTAGGGGTACACAAGGCGAGCAGCGGTGTAGTCCGGGTTGAACAGATCAGTACTGGAACGCCAGGTCTGGCCAGCGGCGTCCTAGCAAAAGTGATAAGCGGACATGAAAATATTCAACCGTGCAATATTTAAAATAACGTCAATTTCGAAATCCTGAGAAAAGGGCAAGTTCTTTTGGAAAATTAATAGCAGAACCAAAAACCCTAGAATGGTCACCGACTATAACAATTTGAATGCTGGTTCACGACAGTTTAACCGACTAATCACCTAAATGGAGAAGGTCTTCCGATCGGAAAAATTCGATACTGACCTCAGTTCTCCAGACGCCAGAGACCACTAGATTCACTGGTATTGAACCTTCAACAACTTAATTCTATCGTCATCCTAAATCCGAATGAATTGGACACCTTAATCAGTCTATTTCCCCACGTTTATAAATACGCTAAAGAATCTGCTACTTTTGGAGGTGGCGTTCATATTTTCAAACATCGCTTTCTTAAGCGGAAAGGCGAAATATTTTCCAGACATGTCTTATCCATTACTATGCAACAAAACGTCAAGTCCTAATCGATTTCTGCAGCAGTTAGTGAATCTGGTTAAAGATTGTGGTTGCAAGCCTGTATCGACGGAAGTACCGCTAGGAGCTACCTCGAGATGCTTTCATATGCGGAATACATTTTAGTCACATACATCAAGGACTTTTAAAGAAAAAACTCGACCTTCAAAGAGAGCTCGAGTTAACCAAACAAATAGACGCTGCTCAAAAACAAGCTTTGACTCATTGGAGTTGCATGATACCAACATCTCGATCCGCATCTCTAGGTCCTCGTGTTGTGGCGGGATCATCTAATACTGAAATGGTCGGGAATCCTGCCGGCGCAATTGGTAGGACTGCCCGTTATTTCTGTGGTTCTGATCGCTCCCGTGCTAGGGATGCCATGTGCAATGGCTGTTGTAAAAGGAGACGTTACCAAAGGGTATTCTGGCGCCTCCAACTAGTAAACGGTTTGCGTCGGCTTCCAATTGTATCGTCGTCTGCACCGGATGCTGCTGCTTTTCACTGCTTGTTCAAAGCAGTTACTCAGTTCGATGTAAACAATGTCACGCTGCAGGCGCTGGTTGATACCGTTAGGTTAAAGAGTTATATATCGCAAGAACTTGTTCAGGCACATCACTGGAGAATCGAACCTTCCAATAGTCATATTATGATGGCGTCTACATCATCAACAAGTGCCACACGCGGGCATTGCTGTTACGGTCACATAGGAACCCCTTGTAAACACGTCAGATTATCCGTGATACCGAAACCTTGCGCCGACGCCCTGTTCTGACACAGTTTTCTTCAACAACACAAACGGATGGAGTTGCCTTTTAAGGTCGACAAACCCACGTTTTCCATGTGGTATTGCTGCAACACAGATAGTGCTTCAGTCTGTATCTGAACACTTGGTGCCCAAATATCAAAGCATAACCACAAAATCTCGGCGGCATTCAATACAAGACGAATTGGTCGTCCGAGCAGAAATCCAAGAACTGTTGAGTGTGGGCATTACTGAGATTTCGAAATCTCCATGGAGAACTCAAGTCTTGGTGACATCCGACGAACGCCACAAAACCCATGGTTATCGACTACATTCAAACCATAAATCGATACACCTACCTGGATGCGAAACCTTTCTCAAGCGTGGACTGATTAATCAAAGAAAATTCTCAGTTCGAGGTATTCTGCACGCCTAATCTAAAAAGTGTCTCTAACCAAATTCCTATTGAGGACGAAGAAAACTTCGGCATTCGAGGCCTGCGGCAATCTATATCAGTTCTGTCGCATGGTCTTCGGCGTCACCAACGGTGTCGCATGCTTCCAAAGAACGATAGAAAGTATAATCAGTAAGGAAAGACAATCCAGCGACTTCGCCAATTTGGACAACATCGCGATCTGCGGCTGCGATTCTGACGCACATGGTCAGAAATTATAGTTTCTAGAAGTATCGACGAAATGCGGCCTAACGGTTGATGAGGATGAAAACAAATTTCTGTGAGAAATAGAGATTTCAGCGTTCAAGGTCTCCAAAGGTCACAAAATACCTAATTATGAAAGACTAGACTTTTCAAAGAGTTAGCCCTCCATCATCATCGTCCAGCGCTAAACAAAAAAGCAAGACGACTAATCACTGCATTTTCCCCAAGGTTATCTAAGCTAGCTGTACATTTCCTCATTTCACGTTTCCACGACACTAAGTTGACATCGGTGGTCGAAAACCTATAACCGACGAACATCTCCCACACGCATACTCCACGTCTCGCAACCGTACAACAGAACCGAGCGCACTGCTGCACACTACGCACGACCTTTCAACTTCAGTGAGATATCAGGTCGATGCCACAAGTGTTTCAGTCCAGCGAACACAACTTAAGCCTTCGATATACGCGTGTTTACCTCCACTGCCGAGCTACCATCGTTAGACACACATCTACCAAGGTAAGTGCAACGGTCCACAGTCGCTAGTTCCTCTCCATCCAGTATCAAGTTCGGCACTACTGTCATCCAGTTCTGTAACAACACTATTCTCTGAAGGTGCAAATGTCACGAGGCAAGTAAGTGATTTCATCAAAGCTTCTCCACTCAACTTGAGAAGAACTGGGAGAAGTTCGACGGTACCGGACACTTTTTTCCTCTTCCAGTATTTGACTCTACTTCCGATTCCGTTGGGTGGTCCACAGACACCTAAGGATTCGATGCTACCGACGTCGACCTGATTACGTTAGCGTGCGACCAGCTAAACTGATCCCTGAAGTGCTCAGCCCAACGGTCCAGCCTTTGTTGTCTATCATGAATGAGCTCTCCATTCCTACTGCACACGACTTTACTAACCGTAGTTCGCCACCCTCCGGTGTCACGTATAAGCTTAAACAGTCTTTGACTGTTATCTGAAGCGGCTGCTTCCTCCATCTCTTCGGCTACCCTAACCCACCGGCTTTCGCAGTCATTCTTAAGGCTTATCGTCAACTGACGCTGCAACTGTCAGCGCATCTTATTCACTTCCTTGCAGTTATGGAGCTGGCGTTTTCTCCCCATTAGACCCAGCGACCCTTGTGAGATCCAATGTTTTTAATGAACGCTGGATCTAAGACCACGGGCGAAATCTGCTGCCAAATTCATCACCTGCTTGATTGGATCCCGCTGTTCGTCGGAGTTCTTAGTGTTATGGATAGTTTCAGTTCATGATTTTGGCGAATAGCCGAATCACGCAGACGTTCGACAGCCAATCGGGTTTGTGGCTTGCGTCGATGGCCATTGAGCTGCAGCAAAACCACATTAAAACAAACGCACGGTCCGATTCGACGTACGTGGTCCTGTATGATCTACAGTTCTGGGCAGACCGGAGGAACTTCTCCATTTAGGCGATTAGTGAGTTAAATTGTCGTGAACCAGCATTCAAATTGTTATAGTCGGTGACCATTCTAGGGTTTTTGGTTCTGCTATTAATTTTCCAAAAGAACTTGCCCTTTTCCCAGGATTTCGAAATTGACGTTATTTTAAATATTGCACGGTTGAAAATTTTCATGTCCGCTAAGAGATTCGTCAAAACTGGTTCTGTGATTGGTTATTTCACATATCGATCCAGACCACCCAACACAAGAATATAAACGATAGAGTTCACCTAAATCCTGACTTGTGTTGGTGGGTTACCAATAAGCCCACGGCAGTATCCTGTGTTCTCTCTTCCGCTAGCGGGCTGGGCTAGCTGACCGTATTTCGCGCCGCTTACTGTTCCGTGTGGCTGCTCATTCAAGCGAGCAGCAGTTCCGTTTCGTCCGTTATGTGACTACGGGGCTTTAAGACTTGAGCCCGAACTACTGTCTCCAATCCTCAATGTGTGTTCGTGTCCTACTGAACCACAGGCTGTGCTCCTTTGCCATCGTGCGACGCTGGTGCTTGCGTCTTGTACCTCAGTGTGTGCATAGTTCAACCAAACTCGACAACACAACACAAATACCCGAGTAAAGCAGAAAACAGAGCCATTGGATTCGCTTTAATGAACTAATCAGTTGTGCGCGCAGCTGAGAAAGAGAAAATAATCAAAGCCTGCATTTTTATCAGAGCAATAAATCCAGATGTGACAAAATGGCCTTCACACATGATTTACGGTTCGTAGCATTTGTGTTACAGAACTGTGCATAATTGGATGCAATGTTGGTTCTAGGTGATTGCGAGCTCACCATTGTAGACCGTTTCAAATACCCCGGGAGTGGCTTGACGAAAGATGGTAGCGCAGTATTGGGGATAAGCACGCGTTTACCGAAGGCTGGAGTGACCTTTGTTGAACTTAAACGCTTGTGATCCGACATGTTATTTCGCTGAAGTTGAAAGGTCGTGTGTACTGTCACATTGCGCTCAGTTTTGTCGTATGGTTTGCGTGCTAAAGATGTTCCTCGTATGAAGGCTTTTGGTTATCAAGGCCTGTGTAGTATCGTTAGGATTGGATGTTGTGACCGAGGAATGAAGTTTTGGGTGCCGGCCCAAAGAATATTCTACCACAACGTGTCAGGTTTGGTAAACTTCGTTCTTTGGATTACATGTTGCATATCGCGAACACTCGTCTACCATAACGTGCCTTGTTTTCCGTTCCTCCCATGGAATTGAACAAGCCACACGGAGGTCAGCAAGTGACGTGAAAGTGTGGGTTAAGGAAATATCCAGCGAGCTTCGGTAAAGTCTGTGTCTCACGCATTCCTAATTTGGGGTCCAAACGATTCGTCAGCCAATTCGAGACACCGAGGGATCTGGCAGCGAGCCGTGAACAGTGGCGATCGTGTTGTAACTTTGTTTTTTTACTGTTACTTTTATCCCACTACAAGATAATTTGGCTTTTTGAATGTCTCTGGTTGCACCCGTCCATGCGTTGCGATTTGCAGCTAGGTCTGCACACCGCAAAATACAGCTGTTGCGCTACTTGGGTACTCTGAAAACCGACTGAAGACCTAAGCGATCCATGTCCGCCTTAATAGTGTTAGCCCACGTCTTCAATTGACCACTGAGGCGACTTTTGCAGTTTGGACAAGATGACGATAAGAAGCTCTTTTTTTTTAATTCCATCTTGGGTCGGCGGAGAACGTGACCCAACCAATGAAGGCAATGTCTCTGGAGAAGCGTCGAAAGCCGTTGGATGTCCCTGCAATACTGGCGCACAGCGGCAATGGTGACGCAGTCATACCAGTTGATTTTTGCCATATAGCGGAGGCACCAGTGGTCATAACTTCTCAGTCGGTTTGTGTCGTCTACCCTTGGTGACCAGGTTTCTCATGCATACTTAAGGACTAAGCGGACGGCGGCACGGCTAATGCGCAGCTTCTTATGAAGGCTTATTTCGTTGCGAGATCACAGCGCCTTGTGAAGTGATAGGAAGGATTTCCTGGTGCAGTCTGCACAGAGCTTGACCTCGTCTCTGACTTCGCCGTTAGATTGGATAGCAGAGTGCAGGTACCTGAAGTGAAGCACTCGTTCCGAAGTGTTGTCATTGATGTGGATACCAGGTGACGGGTCTCGTGAAGTTAAGAAGAACTTCGTTTTTGATGTGTTTACCTCCAAACGATCATGGCTTCGCACACAATATGGTCTAGGGCCAGATGCACACGTGCAGGCTGCTCCCAAACAACCAACGCCGTCGTCGAACTGATCATCATCATCATCTTCGTTCAGCGTTAAACAGCAAGGCAAGCCTTACTGACCGCTGCCTTTCCCCAGAGTTACACGTTTATATAAAAAGAGTGAATATCCAAGGGGAACTGGGAGTGGACCTACACAGGCGGAAAAAGATAAGATACTGCTGCAGCCAACACACGAAACACAGTCTAACTGTACGAACGCACGTGTTTTCAATCATTCTGATTCGATAGAAAATGACAACACGATCGCCACTGTTCACGGTTCACTGCCATATCCTTCAGTGTCTCCAGCCAGCAAGTCGACGAGTCTTTCGGACCCCAACCACGAAGACGTGAGACACCTACTTTACCTAAGTTCGCTGTACATTTTCCCATCCCACGTTGCCACGTCATCTGTTGGCCTCCACATGGCTTCTTCCATTCCTTAGGAGGAACACAAAATAGGGCACGATATGGTAGACGAGTGTTCGTCGTACGCAACACATAACCCAACCAGCGTAGTCTACTGAGTTTCATACGCTGAAATAAGCTGTTCTCAGAAGTGGCACCCAATACTAGATTCCTAATCTCAACATTACTCACCCGATCACTCCATCCAATCCTAGCCATATTACGTAAACATCGGTTGTCGAAAACCTCGAACCGACGCACATTGCCCACACGCATACTCCACGTCTCGCAACCGTACAACAGAACTGAACGCACTGCAGCACAGTACACACGACCTTTCAACTTCAGTGAAATATCAGACCGACGCCACAAGTGCTTCAGCACTTTGAAGGTGCAAAGCACACGCCAAACCGAGCAACCGATCTCGACAGTTTATTTAGTGCGCATTGTGCATGGTCCACAGACGCGAACAGACACACGACGTCGTCTGCGTAATATAGGTCGCATAGCTTCCTTCCACTTCCCATTTCGACTCCTATATCCCGGAGACCTCCTAAAGCATCTTCCATCACCTCGTCCATGACGAGGTTGAACAAGAATGGAGAGATGGGACACCCTTGTCAAACGCCACTAGTCGTTTCGAATGAACGTGACAGTTCGCCTTATACCTTAACGCGACCGTAGGTATGCGAGTACAATGCTCGCAACAGATTCATAAACTTCGTTGGCATACCCTTCCGGTGGAGAGCACTGAGTAGTGCTTGGTCGATCCACGGACTCGAAAGCACCTTTCAAGTCGAGGACACTACCGATCGTAGGGCGGGCGGTTGCGTGTGGCGCGTTTCGAGTATCTGTCGAAGAGTGAATAGCTGGGTCGATGCAACCTCGACCTGGACGAAATCCGGCCTGTTGTTCGCGGATATTACTCTCGCGAATCGGTGTCAAACGGCGCAGCATTATCGAAGCTAACACTTTAGTAACTATCGGAATTAAACTAATCCCACGATGATTGCTGCAGTCACTCCGTGCACCCTTCTTGAAGATGGGCACAATCAGTGACTCACCCCACGATAGCGGGATACGCTCCATGTTCCAAATATCGCGAAGCAAGGAGGCAAGTTCGATTTCATCAGCACTTCTTCACCCAATTTTTGAAAAGAACTGGGGAAGATCGTCGGGACCGGCTGGCTTTTCTATCCTCTTCAGAAGCCGAATATTAGACTCAACTTCCAATTCCGTTGGGGGATTCAAGTGACACCTCCCAAGGACTCACAGCTCCAGATGTCGGACTAAATACGTTAGCGTGTGGCCACCTAAAACTGATCTTGAAATGCTTTGGCCCAACGGTCCAGTTTTTCCTGTCTACCAATGGATGAGCTCTCCAGTCCTATCGCACCCGACTTCCCTAACCGAAGTTCGCCGCCCACCGCTGTCGCGTATAAGCTTAAACCAGTTCTTTGGACTGTTTCCTGAAGCGGACGCCACTTCCATCTTTTCGGCGACCTTAACCCATCCGTTTTCGCGGTCATTTCTAAGGCTCATCGTCAACTTGACGCTGCGACTGCCGACACACCTTATTCATTTCCTTGCAGTTAGGGAGCTGGCTGTTATGCTTCTTTTAGATTTAGCGAGAATGCAGTGT
Organism: Fasciolopsis buskii; assembly: GCA_008360955.1. Taxonomy (NCBI): domain Eukaryota; kingdom Metazoa; phylum Platyhelminthes; class Trematoda; order Plagiorchiida; family Fasciolidae; genus Fasciolopsis; species Fasciolopsis buskii. The sequence goes on from LUCM01007580.1 coordinate 7,787, forward strand.
TTTTGATGAACGCTAGATCTAGGACCGCAGGCGAAATCTGCTGCCAAATGCATGGCCTGCCTTAATTTTGAATCCCACTGCTCTTCCACATTGTGCTCGTCGAAGTTCTTAGTTCCTCGGATAGTTTCTGTTCGTAGCTGCTGCGAACGCCCCGAATCAGACAAACGTTCGACAGTCAATCGGGGTTTGTGGCCTGCGTCGATGGCCATTCAGCTTGCAGAAAATCGCATCAGAACTAACGCATGGTCCGATTCGCACGTACGTGGTCCAGTATGATCTTACAGTTCTGGACAGAACCGCGCCAACGGTTAGCTAAAACTGCGGATATGGTCAATCTGACTCAAAGGAACCTGTTGAGTTGATTCGCTATGTCGCCGTGTGACGCGAACTGTGTCGGAATTTGTACTAGATAGGAAAAGGTTATTTTCCACACAAAACTGCAAAGTGTTTTTCCCGTCATCTGTTCGCTGATCAGGATAATGCGCATCCGCCCACCTAAATAGGATTCCGCTGCACTAAGTTTGCCAACTTGTGCATTAAAATCATCTGCTACCACTACAATGTCAGGGCGTTTGCTCTTTCCGAACAAGAGTGACGAGGTTATCGTAAAACTCGTCTTTTTTTCCATATCAGTGCTGCAAGTCTGTTCGAGTGTATGCCGAGATAACAAATAAACTACGCTTAACACTACTATTCTTCCGGACGCCGACTGATCCCTGCAGTCCTCATGGCACACAAGCGACTGTTGACTGGGATCCGTGCTAAGAAGCGGCTGCTTCAGCATTCTCACTCAAGACTATTCCTACACCACGTTGACCCACAGCTTGAGCTGCTTCGTCTCCTGAAGTGCGAAGAAAATATCTTGCCGAGATTTTAGGTGCAGTTAGTTGAATTACTCTACTCGAATTCTTGATTCGTGTTTCACTCACGCAGCAGACATCAATCGAAAGTGAGTCCACTGTCCACTATCAGAGCCAAACACGCTTGTTGGCCAGCCTGCATTAAAGTGCGCACATTGAAGGGACCCAGAGGCAGAGGCTGACGAGGCTTGAGAAAATGTGAGCTGACAGACTGAAAACCACCTACTGCACTAATTGACAATAAACCGTTGCGAGTATCGGGCGTGTTATCAAATTGAAGATGATATGGGTAGGCAGAAGGGGCAACAAGATTGATTGGAGGACAGAAGAGACTGATTGAATAAAAGAGAGGAGAACTCTGAGCAGTAGCATACTTATCACTACCCACCCCACTTGGGCTCGATGCAATGGGCAGCGCGGTCCTGATTATCCTGCGCGACGATCGATGCAATGGGCAGCGCGGTCCTGATTATCCTGCGCGACGATCGATGCAGTATGTAATTATAATGTAGGCGTTTAAACTCATTGGGGAGTGATGGACAGGTACTGCTAGGGAGTCCAGCCACGCAGCAGAAGAACGATTAGGGGTCTCAAACAAAGCCTTTGGTTCTGCACAAGAACCTGACGCGAGGCAGCGGGATATAGCTGCAGTGGGAGCCCATCTACTTGGATAATTATTCCTCCCTCGTTTTTCCGAGTTAATTGCTTAACTAAGATCAACTCCCGACCTGGAGGACCAAGGCAGGCTACTTTATCAGGCCTCTCTACCCATTGCACTTACGGCCACATGATTGGATTCTTGGTTGAGTAAGCCATCCTGTATAGCTCGTTGGATCATGGAGGCACGCAAGGCGTCACATCACGGCAACGTGTAGTCTCGTTGTAACAGTGTCGAACTCGAGGTCATTGATCTAGCAGCCATGGTTGACGGACACCTAATTAATGGGGAAGGGACTGGATATTCTGCACCGTAGGCGTGGATTAGCACCTGTGTTGACGGGTAGTGTGTTTCTAACAACCGAACGTACTTTTCCGGTATCTCGTCGTTCCGAGGTATGTCCCAGAGTGACTATCTGTCGAACGGAAATCGAAGAAGCATGCCGTTGTGGGTTGCTGGAATTTATACCGCTGTCCTAGAATCCGACGGAGTGTGAAGATCTAGTCAATATAACCTCTTCGACGAAATCCACACTGGGTAGATCGTGTTCGTACGTCTCGAACAGCAACAAAACGGTTTCAAAGAACTTAGCTGCCATATCGATGAGGCTAACACCTCTGCGTTTCACAATATGGTCTTGTCGTCCCTCGTTGGTACAGGGAGTGGGGTAAACGTTGCCCAGTCCTTGGGAAGTTTCGGAGTCCCAGATAAGATGAGACGACTTAGTCAGTAGACTCAACAGAGCTAGTAGACAAGATATGAAGATATCTGGCGGAATGCCATCCTCACCGGTGGCTTTTGTGTTTCATTGTTTGAACGGTTGAGGTGATTTCCAATTTGTCAAGAGGCTCAAGATCAATTTCGTATTTTTCCACGTCGTCTGATGTTACACAAATAGGCTCGACGGGAAGGCGACTGGGCAGCTAGCTGAAATGTTCGTTCCATCTTTGGAATTTTTGTTCACATCGTAATATGAGTTGACCACTGCCGTCACGAATCGTGGAGGGCGTAGTATTGCGCCTTTCCTGAAGAGGAGCCCATGAGTCTAAAAAGCTTCCCGAAATCTCCATCGGCGGCTGCGGTTTCTATGCCGTCTGCAATTTCATGCCTATATATTTCGGTCGCTTTTCGCTGAGCGTGTACCTTATCAGCCTAAATTGTGGTAGTTGGGTGAATTGTGCAATCTCGCGTTTCTAGCCTTAGCACACCGGCTAATAGTTTCCACAAATATCCAATCTTTTGTATTGTATTTGGCTTTGCCTAGTTGTTCAAGGGATGCTCCGGTGATAAATACCTTTGGCCCCATCCAAAGCTCATCCAGGCTACCATCTTCGTCGACCTTCAGTAGTTTAGATATGATGGCGTTGGACAGAGTTCTAACGTTATTTGGGATTGCTAATTTGGACAAGTCGACTCTGCGGTGCAGTTGGATTTTCTGTTGAGCTAGAAGGTGAAGCGTGTACCAGTGTGTGGTCCGTGCTGTTGATGTTCCCTGTTATGCCGCCACGGTATGCCCGACAGTCTTCCGTCGATAATGACTAGCGAGAACGCACTAAGTATGGTTGATCTGATGCGCCGTCCTACCGTCGTTGGAGTACCGCGTCGGTTGAAAGCGGGTATTGATGACTATCGTCGTTTGAGATCCGCAAACGAAACCAAGCGGTCGCCATTTTCACACCCTTAACTTAGGTCGAATCTCCCCAGTGTGTTGGGTGTATTCATCTGCTGGTCCCGTGCGGTGTTCCAATCTCCTGCAATTAGAAGGATGTCGCGCCTTGGGATGCGGTTGACTAAACGCTGAAGTTCGTTGTAGATGAAGACATCTTTAATGTTTGGCTCAGCTTCTAGACTGGAAATGTAAACTGCAATGACAGTCACGTTAAAAGGATTGTCCCTGAATTGTGCCATTGCAAGTCTTGGAGAAACTGGTTTCCATGAGATCAAGGCGCTGTGAGCTCTACTCTTCATTGCGTTCGCAACATCGTGAAGTTCTGAGTTACCTTCTGGTCCACTTGCTACATCCAATAGGATGCGCCCGTCTAGGGGACTTGAATATACCGGCTGCCGGAGTCCGAATATAGGCACTTCTGATAGACAGGCAATATCAACCCCATAATCTGAGGACGTACGCACGAATATGCATGGGCTACATGCATCCAGAAGAATCTTCACGTTCTAACAGGCTATATGCACCCCTAGTGCGTGTCTGGTTCACTCCAGCCATTGAGAGAACGCGGCGCGTCGTTTACCGGGGACACCGTAGCATGATGAGAGCAAGCCGTAGAGGCAAAATCCATGAAAACACTTGGAGATAGTGTACGAAGTGACGTCCTCAGCATCACCTGGCTTTTGTTCGAGGTTGCATTTTTAGCCCATGCACAACCAAATGCGACCTGTCGGGTAACTGGACGTTCATGTGTTGGAAGCCGGTGGCCTACCAAATGGTTCATACGCCTTTTGGTGATAGTCTACCTATTTGGGATGCCCAAAGCATCCGAGGTAACCTTGGCTCACTGAGAGCTCATTCGCCATTCGGAAGCACTGACTGCAACCCAGGATTCTATGTAACCCTGTTGGTTGCACGAATTACCCTGGTATCCGTTGGATCCAACAGATCTCATTCGTCTATTCGGGAGCATTAGTCTTCGCAGGCTGGATGCCGTCTCGTCAAGGTTTTTAGTCTTTGTTACCCTCAACCTGGTATAGTCAGCCTGTCGAGCGGTTTCCCGGGGCTTGGCCGCTGATGCATTCCTCAGCTTCGTGGAGCCACAGGCGAGAGTCGGATGTCTGATGGAGACTAGAGCAATGGAAGATAGACCACGGGGCGCGGCAGTATACGAAATCAGAGGTGTTACTCCTCTCAGTCACCCATACACCCCGTCAATTTCTGACGAGTCAGCATAACTGAAAAAGTGCCTTTGTATAGTTGGACCGTGTTTTGTTAGTTATTGTGGCACTTCCCACCCACGTAGATGTACTATCTGCTTCCCTGCATATTTATTCTTTTTGCTGCTACTTGTAACTCGGCGATAAAGACAGTTGCCGGCGGGGCTTACTCTTCTGTTTAACGCCGAACGATGATCATGACGATAGGGTGACGGAAGCCTACCTTCCCAAAGACCTTCATTTTCAATGGATAGGTGGTATTTCTTTGTTTAGTTTGCAGTCGTAAGAAAAAAATCCATTGTTGAACCGCGTCAACTAAAATGCACCTCCAGTGATAAGCCTGGCGTTCTGCACGACGCTGCTTTGAGTAAACCAAAGAGCTGTTAAATTCTTTGTACACTTTACTTACGCCAAGGTATCGCAAACCGGCATTATTTTGGTTTTTGTTCTTCGGAGTTTGACTCAGCAGCTCTTCCTCTTACAACCTCGCTTTTCTTCCAGTTACTTGGTCATTCTTATCAAGTTTTTGTTACTGGAATTCGTTTTTCTCTTTATTCATCCCCCCGGACTTCTAAACTGTGGGATACTCTCCTATATTCTCTTTTCTCATCTTCTCCAAAAGCAGGATTAACAAATGGGTTCTTACCTGAATGTTTCTCCCTCATTACAATGTTTTTTGATCATGTATGATGTATTCCGCGTTGTGTAATACAAAATCAACGGGTATATGATGCAGCTATTATCGACGGCGGCTGCTTTTTCCTGTGCCATATGCACCACTGCTCGCGGTTAATGTTCAGGCTCCTGATCAGTTACCGTCTCAGGTGCGTGCGACTTCTGTTTTGTTGGCATCTAGCAGAACGTCTGCGATGGAGAATATCAGTCGTTTGTAAGGTTCACATGGCCTGGATTCCTGTGTGGTCTTTGTTATTGCGTGCAGGACATGTTTAGTCTGCTCCCAGGGTTCGCTTGGATCATGGACGTTTGGTTGTGATGATAATCTGGTTGAAAACTTCGACTAATGCTCGTCTAGAATCAGTTGTACCAACCGGGTGGTTTGCATTGTTGGCGTGACCACAGACTCGGGGCGTGATCCTTGTTTGCAAACCAGAATGATTGATCGTCCTTGTTTGGCCCATGCCATTGGTGGCTATTAGTATTTTGATTGATGACTCCACCGCTGTGAAGACGAAGGAAGGCACCTTGTGAGCCGATGTGGCTTCCTGGGAAAGTTTGCCCCCAGGGGCTGTCTGCGACCAAATCAAACCTGAGTGAGGCGATTTCATTTGATGGCTCGATCGACTGGGACAGTTAGTGGCCCATTGGTGTGAATTTCTGCCTCTTCCAAATGGCCGGATTGAAATTGTCATCAATCATTGCGTCATCCGTTGAACGCAGGCTTGGAATTAATGGGGCAACTGCTGGTAGAACTCACCTTTCGCCTCAGGAGAACTGCAGTCGGCGTGGACATATTCGGACTTCACGAACAAGCATCGGCATTGCGGTCGATGGCTGTTGATGAACAGAACCGTCCAATCAGACGGCCCCAAAACGACTTGATTGATATCTGGCTTGACAGTACCTTCGTGCTCAAAATGATTGCGGCCCTCGTATGCTCACGAGCATTTGAAACCGTATCACCTGACACACAAAGGTTGAATTGGGAGACTAGAGTTGCGTCTGAGTTTTCAAGATTGATTACGGAATCGAGGTCTTCTATGCGCGTTTTGGGAGGTCAGCATGCGTCTATCCTATCTTTTTTATGACATGCTTGAAGCATGAGTGCAGTGGAGTAGACATACCCCATGGCCACTGGGGTCTACTACACGAGGAGGGAGGGACCAGCAACACTGATCCTGAAACTCAGTGGCACAGAACTATGTAGGATCATACTAAGTCGTATTTGGTAACGAGCCGGACGATAGCGAGCTGCCGTCTACCACTAAAGCACCTTCTTGTCCTGTCTACTATAAGGTGCGAATATTGAAGGCAGACAAGTCTGAACGGTGCTTTCGTTCTATGTCATATCATTCTACTGACACTGCTCTTGGATAATTCTGCCCAGCTTTAGTCATTGTCGGCATCTCGTATTACTGATATCAAAGAACTGCATTAAGTAAACTTCTTAGATGGCTCTTTGGAGGAGTTTGTACGAGCGGCCGCTTCCACCGCCCAAGGGAATTATACCCGGAGCCCTTGACTAAAAATTCTGAACCACAAGGCGTGTTACTGCAGCTCGGACCGAAGCACCGAAGATCTCGTTGCTGTTCTCCCGACCAGCGATGGTCAAGTGCTCCGAGGACTGCGGTTCGAATCCTGGACCCACCGGTCCCTCTGGCAGTAGATGACAATCGTTGTTCGCCGGATAGTTAGAACATGTGACCTATTAGAACCTAGTTGGATTGTGTGCCACACCAGGTTTCGCAGTCGTGATTGCCGGTTCTGTTCCGTCATCCAAGTGTGCCCTAGCAACTATTGGTGTTTCGCCTTCTGCTGCACTCATGCGTCATGTAAAATGTTTTGTTTGTTTGGCCCAAATTCTTCACTCCATGCTGTCAGTGAATCAGCCGGAACGAAACGGGCTAGCCCCCTGCTAGGTGAACTACTCTGTCCAGGTGGGAGATAGTTAAAGTGCAACTAGTTGTCCCACCGTCGACAGAAGCTCCAGGTAATCCACTTTTGCGTCCAATTACTACGGTTTGGTCCTCCTCGCTAGACTTGTTGCCGAAGACTAGTCAACTCGGTGGAGGGTCCCAGACATTCACCTTCGTCCTCGCACTTCGATGGAAAACCTCTGTCACGAGGAGGCAATGTGTAAGACTTCCGAAATAGAGACCGTGTGAGAAACGATCATTTGGGAGGCGTTTCGAAAGCCTTTCGGAGTGAGTAACCGAATGGGAGCCCGATAAACTCACCCGCGTCTGTGATGAGGCGTGTTAAGCGGGTGTTTGCCACTAGAAAACACGTCCTGGACCCTGTTGCTGCTTGCCTTCGGTTGCCAGTTTGGCGATCATGTAACCCACTTGACCGGAGGTGGTTATGTACATTAGAGGTCTGTCACCAGAAGGGTCAGAGGTTCGAATCCCAGATCTGCCGGTCACTTACAGTAAACAGCAACTTGCTGTCGTCCAGCTGGTTACCAAACACGACTTAGTATGACCTTGTGTAGTTCTGTGCCACTAAGTTTCAAGATCAGCATTGCCAACCCCCCTCCCCCTGTAGTGGACCCTAGCGGTTAAGGGGTGCCCCTTCCACTGCATTCCTGCTCCATGCATGTCATGAGAAACTTTATTTCATCCCAACCAATTATTTAACGGGTTTTTTCATTCTCAGAAGGATGTGTTTCTGCTGTTCTCGTTTGCCGATCCTAGTTATTTTGTTTTCTTGACCTTCTTTAGGGTCAGTATATTTTTTAGGGAAACGTTATTGTTCAGTTTCATTTTAAAAAGATTACAAGAGATTAACCATGGTATTCCAACTGCAATGCATTTAATACATTTTCTTTCGATCACTTTTCCTCGTACTCCAGCCAACTGGAAAAACTGGGAGACTTTGCATATCAAGCTTTTGAATAAACTCAAGTATCGTGCTAAACCAGAAAAATGGGAACCGGTTTTGGGTCGCTTTATTTTCAACCACGCAGCGGACATCGATGGTCTTCCCGAAGCTGCTGAATGCCTGGTTTCGGGCGTGTGTGATAGGGCTTCACAGTTACAGTCGACTCCAATACACATCGCTCGACCTTACTCCCCAGTGTACTACGGGTTAGGTGTGGAAGTACGCACTCGACTGCTATTAACTTTGTTGGAGTCTCAATTCGATCGAAATCAGAGTTTCAAAGATAAAGTCAATCTTCGCTCTGCTGTTGATTTGCGCTTCCGGCCCTTAGGTTATGATGTATGGGGACGAATATACTGGTTGCTGAAGGACTCGGAAATAAATGTACTGCTGTACCGAGAAGATAGCGAAAAGAAAGCATTCCAGGTAAGTCGATAGTTCTTTACAAGTCACAGTAGGGTCCCCTACTTTACTGCATGGTACTTTCTCATGTAATTAATCATGGTCGGTAGTCGCCTTGAGTACCGATCCCTGATCCAGGTTGCACACCTGAATAAAAGCATACAGAAGCTGTTTAGTCCTGTTTTGCTTGCATCGTGGGTAGCTAATTCACTATGGTTTTCGATGGAAGACGCCTCACAGTGATAACTAGGAACCGTTTACTCACAATTTTTCACTTTAGAATACGTAAGTTTGCCGAAAGCATTTCATTTCGGTAGTTGTCAGTTGACCAATTCAATAAACACGCGGTCTAAAAGTTGACAAATGTCAGCAGATTCTTCAGAGTGTTGATGTTGGTAATTAACATCATGGTGAAGACAGATGGGCATGGATGACTCATTGCCTGATTACGTCTGCCCGTATCACTGCCTGAGTGATTTTAAGCTTTAGAGGACTAAATGTCCTGATGAACCGTTTTTTCACACGAAGTATTATTGGTCGATCAAGCCTGACAATGGCCTTTTTGGCCATAGCAAGCTACCTTTGTGCGACATTTTTGAGCGGGTTTTTGACGCTCTGTAGGAAACTTTAAAACCCCGTCTGTTTCGATTTCACTTCCATTTTTTGAAAATATTAACCTCGCACTGATGGGCTCTGACTTCAATTGCTACCCTAAAGAACTAGTTAAAGGGGAAATCTAGGAAGACTAGTGAGTGTATGTAAAGTAATCAGTTAAGGGACTGTAAGAAGAGGGGGATATTTTGAAAGCAAGATCTCCAGTGACTGCGGCATTTAGCCATATCGCTTACCTCCAACGATTGCTTGCCAGAATCTCGTGGACCCCAGCTCACCGATTTGACCGGACTTATATCAGCCAATTTATTGTCTACATTTTTCAGATATTTTCTCGTGTTGAACTGACCACTTAGGCTCATCTTGCAATGAACACCCGCCTGCAACGATACTATGTGCAGTACAGGACTCATGTTTTCTAACTTGTTTGGATTCCGTGTTTCTTTTACAGGCCAAGTATCTTACCCCCAACCTCTCATTCTGAATCCTCTCCTATCAATTCGACGAAGACATGGGTGCTCAAATGCTGACAGTTTTCACTTCTTGCCTCGGCAGTCACTGTTCTGAACGGCTAACCAAGACAGATCCTTTGATGCTGTGCACGCTAGAACTTTATCCGACTGCTAGGCGAGAAATTGAATTTGAATAGGTTTGGATGGTTGGGACATGAGTTACGCATGTCTGCTGATCGACTCTTGGTGTACGCTATTTTGCGAGGCAGTGACTATTTAGCAGATGGAACAAGGTGTTCACTCCATGACGTAGCGAAATTGTATGAAATGCCCCGAGTAGGTCTATATAGATTACCGGCTTGGCTCCAAGAGACCGTCCAATACGAGGGAAACCATAAGCGATATGGTTAAATGCTACAGTCGGTGACGCTCCTGAGCGCTAATTATTTCCACTTCTCTATATTTTCTCAGACTTGTGAGCTTTTGAAACTTCTCCTGGGACTATTCGATGCTACGAGGAATCAGGCAAAAGCAAGAGCACGTTAGTATGCTTAATGATTAGTAAAACCGAACTGAAGGGTACTATCCAGGTACGAGTACATTTTGGGTGAAGAAAAGTTTAACTTTATTGAGGAATGCAAAAACCCGCGTTCCGTCACGCTACTGATGAAGGGTCATAATAAGCACAGGCTAACTCAAGTGAAGGATGCAATCAATGATGGTTTGCGTGCTGCCAAAAACACTGGAAGATGGTTAGTAAAATTCTGTTTTTTCTGCTTGATGAATTCTGCGAGGTGCATTTTTCAGATTAGTTTCATTTTTAGTTTTAAGCTGCAATTTAATTTCCACGTGTTTCATCCGATTTTTATGCGCTATAGTTATTTCCGACACAGTTAGAACAAAACGTTGTTCTTAAGGTAATAAAAAGAACAATTATTTGAGCGTTTCACTGTTTAGCCATTTGTTGATCCTCTGCCAAATCATCTATGATTACTTAAAGATAAAATATTCTGCTCTTGAGAAATATTTCGAATTCTTTGGAAAAATCTAAATCTGCCTGTTTGGCAGGATTAGTGAATTGAAGACTTTCGTACTGGAAAAGATTCATGCGAGCACGGAGCGGTTTTATGCTATGCGGTGTTTACGAGCTTCTGTGAAGATGTGGTTCGCTTTTGGTTCGTCACCTATGCCGTTTATGTGTATATATGTACAAGGTTTTGGAGATACTACCTGAGGTAATGCATGTATGGTTGTGGCTATGGTTCCCATCTATGCCGCTGGTGTAGACCTGCACATATATCAGAAAAGCCAGTGGTGCTGATCCTAACAAACGTTGATCAGGCGCAGTGGAACGCTGCGTCTAAATTGACGTTCACCAGTATATATATGATAGTTCTTGGAGGAGCGTTACTTCGTAGAGGCTTTAGTGAAACAACCAGTGAGAAGGCTGAAACAGCGCTTCTAGACTGGATTCCAGTCAATAGTCGCTCGTGCGCCGTGAGGCTGCAGGGATCAGTCGGCGTCCGGAAAGATAGTTATGTTGAGCGCAGTTTATTTGTCATCTTGGCATATGGCCCAACAGGCTGCAGCACTGGCATGCGAAACGGCGAGCTTTATGATGCCCTGGTTACTCTTCTTCGGAAGAGCAAAGGCTGTGTTGCTGTATTATTTGCAGGTGGTTTTAATGTACAAGTTGGAGAACTGAGTGCATCGGAGTCCTGTTTAGATAGGCGGTGCACCTTGCCTGCTCAGCGAACGGATAACGGAAAAGACTTCTCCAGTTTTGTGCAGACAATCGTTTATTCCTGCCTAGTATGAATTTCCGACATAGTTCGCGTCGCAGGGCCACATGGTGCTCTAACTCGACAGGTAGTCTGAGTCAGAGCGACCATATTGCAGTAGGCTACCGCTGACGCGGTCCTCTCCAGAACTGTAGATCGTACTGGACCACGTACGTCGAATCCGACCATGCGTTAGTTCAAATGCGATATCTGCTACAGCTTAACTGAGATCGGTGCAGGTCACAAACTCCAGTGGCAGTGGGTGTCACAAGGATCTTTGGGGTCTAATGGAGCGACAACGCCAGCTCCCTAACTGCAAGGAAATGAATAAGGTGTGTCGGCAGTCGCAGCGTCAGTTGACGATGAGCCTTAGGAATGACCGCGAAAACGGATGGGTTAAGGTCGCCGAAGAGATGGAAGTGGCGTCCGCTTCAGGAAACAGTCAAAGACTGTTTAAGCTTATACGCGACAGCGGTGGGCGGCGAACTTCGGTTAGTGAAGTCGGGTGCGATAGGACTGGAGAGCTCATCCATGGTAGACAGGAAAGACTGGACCGTTGGGCAAAGCATTTCAAGGATCAGTTTAGGTGGCCACACGCTAACGTATTTAGTCCGACATCTGGAGCTGTGAGTCCTTGGGAGGTGTCACTTGATCCCCCAACGGAATTGGAAGTTGAGTCTAATATTCGGCTTCTGAAGAGGAGAAAAGCAGCCGGTCCCGACGATCTTCCCCCAGTTCTTTTCAAATTGGGTGAAGAAGTGCTGATGAAATCACTTGCCTCATTGCTTCGCGATATTTGGAACAAGGAGCGTATCCCGCTATCGTGGGGTGAGTCACTGATTGTGCCCATCTTCAAGAAGGGTGCACGGAGTGACTGCAGCAATCATCGTGGGATTAGTTTAATTCCGATAGTTACTAAAGTGTTAGCTTCGATAATGCTGCGCCGTTTGACACCGATTCGCGAGAGTAATATCCGCGAACAACAGGCCGGATTTCGTCCAGGTCGAGGTTGCATCGACCAGCTATTCACTCTTCGACAGATACTCGAAACGCGCCACACGCACCGCCGCCCTACGATCGTAGTGTTCCTCGACTTGAAAGGTGCTTTCGAGTCCGTGGATCGACCAGCACTACTCAGTGCTCTCCACCGGAAGGGTATGCCAACAAAGTTTATGAATCTGTTGCGAGCATTGTACTCGCATACCTACGGTCGCGTTAAGGTATAAGGCGAACT
>LUCM01007580.1:21544-36466 GCA_008360955.1 Fasciolopsis buskii
AAAGCAAAATTGAATTTTACCACATTCATTCCTGTTTGCATAAGCACTAACCCTGCACCATCGTACTCCGGGTCTGGTTGCTACCTCACAGCATCATCTAGTCAAACAGAAAAAAACGGGGATAATGAAAGATCGACTGCAGAATAGTAAGTCGAAGAACTATACAAAAGAAAGGTTTCGAATTTAAGAATGCCACTGACAGTGACACTGAGCCGTGCCATCTATTGTCTCCAGCCATCACCTCAGGGGGTCGCGGAGATGACAATCAGGCAATCCAACTGCACCTACAGGAACCAATCCGCTGGTTGAGGCTTCCATACTTTCTACCCTTGTCATCGACTGGCCACTCGGAACCTTCCTCCAGGCATTACCTGCCCTGCAGAACGACGCACAACGAGGGAGTCGTTCTGTGAAGATGCACAAAACATATCCCAACTACGTTAACGTTTTCTGATTTAGTGCCTGTTTTAAGGACTGGACCCTAGAGGATCCAGTAACTTTACACCTAGCCTCTGATTTACTCACAAAATTCTCCCATCGTATTCTACCAATACTACGAAGACGATGGTGTTCAAACACCGAAAGTCTTTGCATATCTTCTGCTCTCCATTGATATATTTCGGAGCTGTAGAGCAATATCGACCTCATTGTAGCCGTGTATACTCGACCTTTGTTCGATAGCCGGCTGTCACGCCGACGTCACAGGTGTCTCAAATTATCAAAAGCCAGTCGGACCTTTTGTATACCCGAGGAAACTTCTTCCGGTATGAGGCCAGTTCATCTGCAAGAACAAGGTTCTTCTAGGCGGTCTAGTCTTGCCACAGCACTTTACATGTAGAAGGTGCAAAATGCATCTCAAATATTCGCATTGTCATTTAAACGATCTAGAAAGTCTGCGAGAGACTTGGATATTAACTCAGTAACGCGAAGCGAATGCATATTCCAAACTTTTCAGATTTCTGTAAGTAAATATCAATGCCACTATTTTCATCTGAAGATGGGGGGATTTCATTATCAACTTCAATGGCCGAATCGAAATGAAAGATAAAAGGAAAGTGCTAGAGAACACCCTTTCTCATCATGAACTCGAGTGTTAAATCATTTTGAACAAGACCTCGGCTTCGGATGTTCGCATACAGAACCTGCATAAGTAAAGTGAATTGTGGTTTCCTACTGCATGACCTCATTCTTCTATCTCGCGTTTTCTAGTCCTTTGTATTTTTAAGATCAAGAGATGAGTCCATACTCCGTAACTTAGATATTTCATAGTCTAGTTTTCACTTTTTTGCGTTTGTGAAATTATTGATGGGAGTTTTATGCAACTTCGTGATTTCAACACTAGCTCGTTTGCCGCAGCACGGAGGAAATGCGAACAATCTGTACGCAACTTGAGAATGCATGCCCCGCGTCGTCTAAACTTTCGGACATTCTGAAAAGCGGCGCTGATGGGGTAATTGGTGCGGAAAAAGCTGGGTCAGTTTCACTTTCACTCGATACCACATTGCAAAAGCTCGTGCAAGATGGAATCGCATCTACTGAAACCGATTCGGCGATGCATCTAGACCCGGAAACTGCCTTGGTCAATGGCAAAAAATGCTCTAATCTGGATCAGAGCCCGGATTCTGATCGGTCGCCACACTGCGTCGCACAGAATGGTCTCAAAAATCTATACCAACCAAACGATGTGTCGCCATTGCGTGAGATGAAAAAGGAACCATATCTTGAACAATCTCATGGGAGTGCTAAATCACCCGAAGAGTACGTCGATCTCTCTTTTTTAAATCTTCCTTCACGACAACGTTTCACATTCTTCCAGCAACATACACGGTCGTTTATGAGGATGAGCGTCCCATTTTTTTGTTGCAACCATTTGTCAGTGTAAACCCTTTGAAGTGAAAACTGAATTAGGTTTTAAATTTTTTTTGGTATAGACAAAAAAGCTGCTGGTATTTCATCTTAGTGTCCGCTGCCATGGCTTCTGGATGGGGAATTAGGTTTCGCTTGCTCCAGATATCTCCAGTAGCTGATTCCAAACTGAAAAGTGCTCTACGTTTTCGTTACCTTCCGGATCGCGGAGTTTAGCCACTTAAGGATTGGTCGAAAAAGACCAAATCCAGATTTCAAACAACCCAGTCTATGTACACTATCCTCAAAAATGCCTGTTGTCAGAATGGACCAGAAGTTCGTCGTTTATCAGATTCGTTTATTGGAATCAAAATGCTTGATTGTGAACAGAGCTTTATGTTTTCTTCAGTCTATATATATATATATATATATATATATATATATATATTAGCCGAGACACCCTTTGATTATATAAAATTATTTGCCAATCGAGTTACGGTCGCTACCAGCAGAAGACGCACTACTCTGTTAAGCCTTCGAGACAGTCTTGTGGAACAGTAGTATCACTCGAGATCTGATTCCTTGCGTTGTTAGCGAAAAGATGGTTCATAGCTAGTTCACAGGCCGCAGCACGGGTTCGATTAGGCTTAGCAGGTCCGACTTCTTGTGAGAATTCTAGCCACGACATTTCCTACTTGTCGCTGTCTAGTTGCCTTCTTTAACAATCTTGCACCCTTAGACCAATCAAGCCAGGTGCCCGTTACCATTTTTAAAAGACCAAGATGCTTGCGTTTGGCAATTTTAGGGTTTGTGTTTTCGTGATCGTCGGCTTCCAATTGCACACTATACACCCTCATCTGTATGACAGCCACCTGAGCTCAGATGAACAGATAAACACGTGGGCTTTTGTGCTTCAAAGTGCAAATTAAGAATTATAATTCATTTCCATGTTTTTCACTCTTGCAAAAATTGCACATGCAAATACAATTGGATGCGTTGAGACGGAAATATTCCGAACTTACTGATACTATCTGGAAATCCTCCTTCGTTCACGAGGTGTTTTTTATCTGATAGTATATACCAGGGACTAATTTTATGTAGGCCTGGTCAGACAAAGTCTGTGGAATACGAGTCATTTGAGTCAGAAAAGAATGAGGTAGAATGAGCTATATTTCAAAGAAATTGAAAGAGATAAGGTTATGGATCCACCAAATGCAGCAGTTGTTGGTGCTCCCAAAGGTGCATTCCGGATCACCGGTTGGACATACACTGACGACGCCACGAACAGAATTCATCATCATCACCACCGTTCAGCGTTAAAAAGCAAGGCAAGCGTCATTGACCGCTGCCTTTCCTCAGAGTTACACGTTTATATAAAAAGAGTGAATATCCAAGGGGAACTGGGAGTGGACCTACACAGGCGGAAAAAGATAAGATACTGCTGCAGCCAACACACGAAACACAGTCTAACTGTACAAACGCACGTGTTTTCAATCATTCTGATTCGATAGAAAATGACAACACGATCGCCACTGTTCACGGTTCACTGCCATATCCTTCAGTGTCTCCAGCCAGCAAGTCGACGAGTCTTTCGGACCCCAACCACGAAGACGTGAGACACCTACTTTACCTAAGTTCGCTGTACATTTTCCCATCCCACGTTGCCACGTCATCTGTTGGCCTCCACATGGCTTCTTCCATTCCTTAGGAGGAACACAAAATAGGGCACGATATGGTAGACGAGTGTTCGTCATACGCAACACATGACCCAACCAGCGTAGTCTACTGAGTTTCATACGCTGAAATAAGCTGTTCTCAGAAGTGGCACCCAATACTAGATTCCTAACCTCAACATTAATCACCCGATCACTCCATCCAATCCTAGCCATATTACGTAAACATCGGTTGTCGAAAACCTCGAACCGACGCACATCGCCCACACGCATACTCCACGTCTCGCAACCGTACAACAGAACTGAACGCACTGCAGCACAGTACACACGACCTTTCAACTTCAGTGAAATATCAGACCGACGCCACAAGTGCTTCAGCACTTTGAAGGTGCAAAGCACACGCCAAACCGAGCAACCGATCTCGACAGTTTATTTAGTGCGCATTGTGCATGGTCCACAGACGCGAACAGACACACGACGTCGTCTGCGTAATATAGGTCGCATAGCTTCCTTCCACTTCCCATTTCGACTCCTATATCCCGGAGACCTCCTAAAGCATCTTCCATCACCTCGTCCATGACGAGGTTGAACAAGAATGGAGAGATGGGACACCCTTGTCAAACGCCACTAGTCGTTTCGAATGAACGTGACAGTTCGCCTTATACCTTAACGCGACCGTAGGTATGCGAGTACAATGCTCGCAACAGATTCATAAACTTTGTTGGCATACCCTTCCGGTGGAGAGCACTGAGTAGTGCTGGTCGATCCACGGACTCGAAAGCACCTTTCAAGTCGAGGAACACTACGATCGTAGGGCGGCGGTGCGTGTGGCGCGTTTCGAGTATCTGTCGAAGAGTGAATAGCTGGTCGATGCAACCTCGACCTGGACGAAATCCGGCCTGTTGTTCGCGGATATTACTCTCGCGAATCGGTGTCAAACGGCGCAGCATTATCGAAGCTAACACTTTAGTAACTATCGGAATTAAACTAATCCCACGATGATTGCTGCAGTCACTCCGTGCACCCTTCTTGAAGATGGGCACAATCAGTGACTCACCCCACGATAGCGGGATACGCTCCATGTTCCAAATATCGCGAAGCAAGGAGGCAAGCGATTTCATCAGCACTTCTTCACCCAATTTGAAAAGAACTGGGGGAAGATCGTCGGGACCGGCTGCTTTTCTCCTCTTCAGAAGCCGAATATTAGACTCAACTTCCAATTCCGTTGGGGGATCAAGTGACACCTCCCAAGGACTCACAGCTCCAGATGTCGGACTAAATACGTTAGCGTGTGGCCACCTAAACTGATCCTTGAAATGCTTTGCCCAACGGTCCAGTCTTTCCTGTCTACCATGGATGAGCTCTCCAGTCCTATCGCACCCGACTTCACTAACCGAAGTTCGCCGCCCACCGCTGTCGCGTATAAGCTTAAACAGTCTTTGACTGTTTCCTGAAGCGGACGCCACTTCCATCTCTTCGGCGACCTTAACCCATCCGTTTTCGCGGTCATTCCTAAGGCTCATCGTCAACTGACGCTGCGACTGCCGACACACCTTATTCATTTCCTTGCAGTTAGGGAGCTGGCGTTTATGCTTCTTTAGATTTAGCGAGATGCAGTGTTTTTGATGAACGCTAGATCTAGGACCGCAGGCGAAATCTGCTGCCAAATGCATGGCCTGCTTAATTTGATCCCACTGCTCTTCCACATTGCTGCTCGTCGAAGTTCTTAGTTCCTCGGATAGTTTCTGTTCGTAGCTGCTGCGAACAGCCGAATCAGACAAACGTTCGACAGTCAATCGGGTTTGTGGCCTGCGTCGATGGCCATTCAGCTGCAGCAAAAATCGCATCAGAACTAACGCATGGTCCGATTCGACGTACGTGGTCCAGTATGATCTACAGTTCTGGACAGAACCGCGCCAACGGTAGCTAACTGCGATATGGTCAATCTGACTCAAAGGACCTGTTGAGTTAGAGCGCTATGTCGCCGTGTGACGCGAACTGTGTCGGAAATTCGTACTAGATAGGAAAAGGTTATTGTCCACACAAAACTGCAAAAGTGTTTTCCCGTCATCTGTTCGCTGATCAGGTAATGCGTATCGCCCACCTAAATAGGATTCCGATGCACTAAGTTTTCCAACTTGTGCATTAAAATCATCTGCTACCACTACAATGTCAGGGCGTTTGCTCTTCCGAACAAGAGTGACGAGGTTATCGTAAAACTCGTCTTTTTCCATATCAGTGCTGCAGTCTGTTCGAGTGTATGCCGAGATAACAAATAAACTACGCTTAACACTACTATTCTTCCGGACGCCGACTGATCCCTGCAGTCTCATGGCACACAAGCGACTGTTGACTGGGATCCAGTCTAGAAGGGCTGCTTCAGCCTTCTCACTCAAGACTATTCCTACACCACGTTGACCCACAGCTTGAGCTGCTTCGTCTCCTAAAGTGCGAAGAAAATATCTTGCCGAGATTTTAGGTGCAGTTAGTTGAATTACTCTACTCGAATTCTTAATTCGTGTTTCACTCACGCAGCAGACATCAATCGAAAGTGAGTCCACTGTCCACTAACAGAGCCAAACACGCTTGTTGGCCAGCCTGCATTAAAGTGTGCACATTGAATGGGCCCAGATGCAGAGGCTGACGAGGCTTGAGAAAATGTGAGCTGACAGACTGAAAACCACCTACTGCACTAATTGACAATAAACCGTTGCGAGTATCGGGCGTGTTATCAATGGAGATGCTATGGGTAGGCAGAAGGGGCAAACAGATTGGATTGGAGACAGAAGAGACTGGTTGAATAAAAGAGAGAGAACTCTGAGCAGTAGCATACTTATCACTACCCACCCCACTTGGGCTCGATGCAATGGGCAGCGCGGTCCTGATTATCCTGCGCGACGATCGACGCAATGGAGATTGGCGTTATTGAGCAATGAGTGGTTTGGGTTGCAGCTAATGGGTAAAGGTTCGTCAGTGGACGAAGGCAGGTGTTTGGGCGCAGGTACTGAATAACTGAGACAAGGCTCCATTAACTCGGACGAGGATGGCTCGCTTATTGAGGAAATTTGATACACCAGAGCCATAGAGAATTCGAAAATTAGTGGTTTCATCCAGAGATCGTACCAAACTCGGTTGGAAGTCTCGAAATATCGAGCGAGACCAGATGTGTTTCTCCTTGATTGTCGACTACACCCGACCAGGGTGAATGGATCATCGGTTGAATTATGAGGTCGGAATCTATATTGTCAGTCGTTCAGTAATCCTTCTCGTTCGAGAAACGATCGCAGTTCTTCGAAGATGGCAGTTTCAAAACCTTTCGGAATAGCAGGTGTGATGAAAATTTGGCGATTGTTGTCCGGTTCAAAAGGATCAGTGCATTTAGGACTATGGAAAATCCCGACGTTTCCAAAGTGGTGGAAAGGTAAAAATTTCAAAAGGCGTAAAAGAGGAACACATTTTAAGGATGGTGAATCGAGTATTTTGCAGACGTTCAAATGAGGCCGCGCATGGCGGTTCGTTCTAGTGCTTTTACGGCGTAGAAATAAAAGATCAACGGATATGCACGATGATTGGGTAAAATGGAACTCGAGGCAAACCGAGGATTAAAAACCGCAGCTTCCCCGTGTGGTTCAACAGACGTGGTCGCCAGAGGAACAGTAGATCGGAGGAAAATATGGAGGGCAGAAATTGTGGAGGACTGTTCAGGAGAAGGATCAAAGTGTTCTGCTTACTGGTGGAGGGTGAAAGTGGTCCTTGAGCTTTACAGCAGACGAAACGTCCTTTGGCTCTGTATAATTGACGAGCAGCTATTTCTAGCTTGCACGAGACAATGAAAGACATGAGTGAATCAGCGGTGCCAGCCGCAGAATGATGAGCACTTCAAGCATACAGTTCGATTGCATGCGTGACTGAACCACTCCGATTTGCCTGGTCTGAAAGTGTGGAATAAGAATATTCATGTCTTAAAGAACAGTGCTGGAAAAGTTGACAGCAGATACAGAAGCGTTCGAAGCGGAACGATGCTCGCCCCAGAGATAGGAAGCTAATAAGTTCGGGATGAATAAGATGGAGCAAGAAGCCATACGGTGTTCTTATGAGTCAAGTATGGGAGAGTGGATGTCTGAAAACAGAAGAGGAACTGTATGAGCACGGTCTCCAGATGGAACGGGAATACGCCTGAGAGGTCAACACGTTGCCATAGGTTACTGACCATAGTGAAGTGCTCGACTTCGTGGCTCAGGTTGATGATCGTCCACTCATGATCATGAGTATTAAAAACCCCTAAGACGGTCACATGGAGGTCGGGGTCTGCTAAAAACAAGTATTCAAGGTTCCGGTCGCCATTGCTAGGGCAGTGGTAGACAGCATAAAACTAATAATTTGTAAAAGGAAGACAGGGCCTCAGCCGAAACTCTCGATGGGAACAACTAAGTATTTGTAGTATGGACTTAGTGGGCAAGTGCTATTACCACCTGATGAAAAAGAAAAGCGAATCCTGTCGTTAGGAGATCAAAGTTGGGCCTGATTGGAGAGAAATTTGAGTTTTGACCGAGAAAAGAGCAAGAAGGAAAATAGAAAAAGCGGTGGGTAAAATTAATGCTGCGGTTCAATCCGGAAATATTATTGACAGTGGTGAGTTTCTTCTCGTTTTACAAGTAAGCCGAGTCAGCGAGATGACGAGAACGAATGCGATTGTCATGATGCGAACTGTGAATAAGAAAACGGCGACCATGATTTTGAGATTTAAAGCGGCAGACCACATAAGGCCCCAGTGGACCACCCTTGGGAGTGAACCGAACGTCACTGGATCCGTCTACTTATAATCGTTATGGCAAGTGATGTTGGATGAGGCACTACTGATGGGTTCTTCCAATGTTGTTTACTTTATAGAAACCCACAGGAGTCTCATGTACGCTTCGTAGTAGAGCTCACACCTCATTTCTCATCACCAAGACACGGGACTGTATCGTGCGTGCTACGGCGCTCGCTCCGTCAACTTAATCGACGATTGAAGTAGACTGCTACTTCTGTTACTCGGTTTGGTATTCGGTATTTAATCCATTTTTTCCGTTTGTTCAATGGTTCCATCAGTTTAAACTCTCCAGCCTTTTCAGTTTGCATTTTTGGTTGCTATCATAATGGGGTTTTCCGTTCGTGCTAGTGGGTAAATCTCTCGGTATCAATGGATTCCTTTTGAGTCACGAAACTGACTGATTCATGTCCATATAAAAGCCAATACGTGTCAGTACTTCTACATAGGGATTAGTTCTAAAGGCCTTTAGAGTACTGTGGCGCTCCGCGGGAAGAAATTTCACAATAGATAAACATGTATTTTCGATTCAAAGGATTTATTTCAACTACGTGATAAGTGAGAGCGTAATTCGCCGATGAGCAATAGCGCTTCGCCTGGCAAAAGCTGACGTTTTCTTGGAGTAGAAGACGCCCGATTGGGTCTATCGCCGTTCTGAGGTTGGGTCGCCGGGATAGCCGGTAAGCCTTCCTGCCTTACCTAAAAAAATCCTGCTAAGCTGATGATTGTGTTGGTAAGCACGGTCTCCCCCAGTGTGCTTCTCAAATTCCCTAATGTTGATATTAATTTGTTTTGCACTTTATGGTTTTTCCTTCTGAAAAACCAACAAAGGTCTCTTCATAGATCCCTACATTCACATTCTTTCTAAGATAGTATTTCCCAAAGCTTCCTTTTATTTCTTTACACTTTTTGCATATTAAAAACACTAAATTTACGCACATCGGGAAACAAGCATTACGATCGCAGGAAGACGAAAGTCCGTTGGGTGAGGTCAGATAGCTTGGGCTTAAGTGACGATGGGTCAAATTTAGTGCCAGTCCCATCTATATGGCGATGTGGAATCTTGAAATTGTTTCGGTTCCTTATTCCAAGTCTGTCCCATTTAAGTTCGTAAGGTTGAAAAATGCACTTGCCTTTTTCATAGATTTATCCTGGTTCTCAGTGGATTTTTTTTGTCCGCTTTCCAGAATGCTTCAAAATTCGGATTCTTCACTTAAAACCGATCTGGGAAGCGTAAAACCAAAGTTAGAGTCTGACAAGCTCGCCGATTCAGCAACAGTTGTGGAATTAAATTCAGTTTCCTGCGACAAGATTGACGAAGACCAAGATGATACCAAAGTTGAAGTTAAGTCAGAGAACCGTGAAAATCCATCCGAGGAAAACCTTGCGAACCATATAGTTCCAGCCAAGATGAAGTCCACTAAACGAGGGCGACGTCCGAAGACAGCTTGCCATCAACAGGTTGGTGGTTCTGTGGATGAATCGGCTCCGACCGTGGAAGTTCGTCGTAGTGGCCGAGTTCGTAAGCCTGTCGAATTCCTCACTATAGAAGTTCCACAGCCCAAGCGTTTACGCCAGGCCGCCAAACCGACTGGGCCGTTGGAAAATGGTTTGACCGACCAACCTAAAAAAAAGCGATGTTCAACTATGGTCGTTACGCCAAAAAAGAAAAGAAAGAAAAAGCGGAAGCATAAGCGGCGCCATGCAAAGAAATCTAAAAGTTCGAACCCATGGTTGAACGCTACTTCGTCAAGTGAATCGGATGAAGATGATACATTTGAGCGAGCCCTCCGTGAGCACGAAGAAACAATATATGACAGTGATGCCGCTGATGCAAATCGAAACAAACCCGATGCCTTGGATTGGATTGATAAACCGGAAAGTGATTTCAACCCGGACGAGCTGGATAACCAAAGTGATGTTGACAGTTTAACTCAAGGAAGGAATTTTGCTCGGCAAAAGCGTCTGGAACGAATGCGTATAGAGCATACAACCGCGCTGACATCAAATTCATATGTTGATGAAACGTGCCAAGTGTGTGGCAAGGCACATGATCCTGAGTGGATTTTGTTGTGCGACCGATGTGACCGAGGTCATCATGCTATGTGTCTCTGTCCTCCGCTGTTTGTAATCCCAGAGGGTGACTGGTTCTGTCCACGCTGTCAGCATGCCACCTTACTCCAAGCTCTTACAGAATGTGCAGATCAGATTGATGCGGAGCAGAAAAAGCAGACTATCTGGAAAAGAATGCAAGAACGACTGAATTTTGTTAATATTAGCATGACTAATATCCTAGCTGACGGTGATGAAGGTGAAGAAAACGGAAGAAGACGTCGTGGCCGCCCAAGCACACAGATTGTCTACCAAGATTCGGATTCATCTCCAGCAGATCAAGATGACGACGGAAATGCTACCGGACGGGATTCGGATAAATCTGACAGTCCGTTTTTGGCGAATGGCAGTGAGACTGGTTCGGAGTTCGGTGATCGACGTACGATATCTCGTCGTCGTTCGACACTCAATCCTCGAGTCTCAGCTAAGCATCGAGTACATCGGGCTGCACCACGTCGAGGCCCAACCCGATGGCTTTCTGAATCGGAAGACGAATCAACATCGGCATCTTCAGACGTCTCATTTGAATCTCCGGCCCCCAGAGCTGCTAGACAGCGACCCGTTCAATATGACTTGGGTGAGGCTTTCAGACAGCTAGACGAAGCGCTGGAAGACGATGAGAAATATCAGGAAGAAAAACGGCGTCGTCGCAGCAAAAAGTCAAATCATAAGAATGAGGTTGACAATCCAGATGAGCACAACTGCTCGGGTTCACCGTCATCTGGTTCTCCTACGGGTCGCTCACGCGGAAAAGATTTATCCAATATTATGGGTCCGGATTGGGAAGAACAGTTAGATTTAGACCGTCCCGGTCGATCTCGGAAGCGTCGTGTTGGTATTTTATCCAGTTCGTCAGCTGATTCCGATGATGGTAAACTTCCTATCCCCAGTAGTCGCAGAAAGCGCAGGGGTAGCTCTGACGATGCTGATGATGCGGATTTCCAACCTTCTGGCACAAGTGAGGAGTTTTCGGATCAGAGTGATGACGAGGATAGAGATGGTGTCGATTCAACATCTGAATCTGATACAAGTTGGCTGTGTGCATCTAGACGGCGAAAGCGTGGAACCGGAATCAAGTCGCTTCAGTCATCTCGCAAGCGCCCAAAATATTCCACTCGACGTCGTGCCCGTCCGGTCCCTCGGTTTGAACAAAGCGATAATGAAGTTTCCCTTTCTGATACGGAGTCGTCACACAAGGATTGTTCCCGTTTAAGACCCAGAAGGTAAGTTCCAGGTTATGTAAGCATCGATAACTAGTTCCTTGTTAGGTTATCATGTTTTACGAACGTTAGTGAACACCTTCAGATCTTGTCCGTTACAAGTATATGATAGCTGATTGTCGTATGGCTTTATCACCAACATCAGTTGTGGTTTATGAAACCTAGTTTAACTGGGGTGACCGAGGAATTCGATAGCTCACTGACTCACTCAGAGATATCGTTCGGAGCGTTGGGAAGAACACTTTAGAGAGCAGTTTATTCTGTCAACCTCCACGGTAGCCCTCCCGAGTATACGCGGATGTCTAACAATGCAGACGGACATCTTTGTCATAACTGTTTCGACGACCCTGTGGTTTGTCTGACGGAGGGTTAGTCCGTATCTATATGCGCGATAGGGCCTTGCGCAGCTATAGACAGCAGAACATTTAGTGGTGTAAGTGTATTTATGGTAAATCTATGTTAAAATAATACACTAAACGAATATACGCCAATTTCCTTTCGCCGGCTCATTAGCTGTTTATGACTTACGCGGTTGCGCGCCAATCCAAGTATCAGGGATGGGATTCCCGATCACTTTTGCTTTATTCATGGATAGTGCATATCATCATCGTTGTCCAGCGTTAAACAGCAAGGCAAGCCTCACTGACCGCTGCCTTTCCTCAGAGTTACACGTTTATATAAAAAGAGTGAATATCCAAGGGGAACTGGGAGTGGACCTACACAGGCGGAAAAAGATAAGATGCTGCTGCAGCCAACACACGAAACACAGTCTAACTGTACAAACGCACGTGTTTTCAATCATTCTGATTCGATAGAAAATGACAACACGATCGCCACTGTTCACGGTTCACTGCCATATCCTTCAGTGTCTCCAGCCAGCAAGTCGACGAGTCTTTCGGACCCCAACCACGAAGACGTGAGACACCTACTTTACCTAAGTTCGCTGTACATTTTCCCATCCCACGTTGCCACGTCATCTGTTGGCCTCCACATGGCTTCTTCCATTCCTTAGGAGGAACACAAAATAGGGCACGATATGGTAGACGAGTGTTCGTCATACGCAACACATGACCCAACCAGCGTAGTCTACTAAGTTTCATACGCTGAAACAAGCTATTCTCAGAAGTGGCACCCAATACCAAATTCCTAACCTCTACATTACTCACCCGATCACTCCATCCAATCCTAGCCATATTACGTAAACATCGGTTGTCGAAAACCTCGAACCGACGCACATCGCCCACACGCATACTCCACGTCTCGCAACCGTACAACAGAACTGAACGCACTGCAGCACAGTACACACGACCTTTCAACTTTGGTGAAATATTAGGCCGACGCCACAAATGCCTCAATCTAGCGTAAGCTGCCCGAGCCTTCGATATCCGCGCATTTACCTTCACTGCGGCGATACTATTCAAACCCAGAAGCTTAGGCACACGCCAACCTTTTACTTTTGTTTTTTCGATACATCCAACCCAACTATACACTTACCTGATCTATTCAGAAACCAAACTTTCCCGCAGTGTTACCATGCTGATTAGTCACTTTCCTCGTCCTATTGTCATTCTGGTCAACGCAATATGTAGTCCACATAAACGACTTCAACAAATCTGCACCAAGCATCCTCAAAGAACCCATTCAGATGGCGATTCGCTGTCGCTCTACTCGTCACCAACTCTGACCTACTCAAAGTTTGTTATCTTACGTCTCTCCGAGTTTCAGGATCACGATTAACGGTTCCTTTCATGAGGCATTGTCCACCCACTGCACTCAGAACCCTAACATTGAATTGAAGCATGAATATTTCTCCAAATGGCCTTCTGATCCATGAACTTTGTCCTTTTTAACATCATTACCTAGATAACTCCTCTCTACTACCGTTATTATTGTATCATAGATAACGGAAATTTTCACTATGGAAAGGTAAGCTTATGCCTGCAAAACCCGATCAATGCAATACAATGGTTTTTCTATAACCCGATGCAATCACCGATTTACGACAGTCTTCTAGAATCTGCTTCTTTTCCGATTGATTCAAACCATCATTCTTGAGAAGAAATGGGACCGCTCATCTGGTCAGGTAACCTTAGGCCTTAGGTTACCTCCATTTTCACTGGAGCACCGGCTATGAAGTGCCTACAAAGGCCTTCAGTTTATTTGCACACTAGCGCAGTCTACTCATGAGTAGTGTGAACATGAAACATTGACTTCTGGCGTCCATGTCGAATATCCTCTGCTTCTGGGGCGTTCACATGGTTCTTATTTACGTTTTAAGTTGCGTGTTGCACGAAGAGATTGTTTCTACCCCTCAGTCCGTTCTTCCGAAGTATCGTATTCTAACTTTGAAGTAGACGTTCCGAATTTTTCAGCTGTACATAAAAGAGGCCTTGGAACTTTCGAAATCCAAACATCAACCCAGCGCTCACCACGCTACATCACCTGGCGTTGTAAAACACCGGCACTTAAAAACCTAATTCCAGACTCATCCATTCATGCACTGTCGTCCCACAGATTCAGTTCATTTGTACTCATTCGCCGCTGAACAATTTTAGTTTATTCCATCATAGAGGTTACAATGAGCGACTCGTGACAACCTCAAGCTGTTTGATTTGGCAACTGTGCCGCTACTTTACTGAGGCAGTTTCGCTTAACTGTGCACTGTGCAGGCTGCCTAACTTACTACATTATTACGATACACAGAGAGCCCCTTCTCACTGTTTTCTCCCCTCTTGAGCTAGCTCAGAGTCTTTTTCATCCACATTTCTTGGTATATGTAATATACTGTAACAACGACACTATACGTTGACGTGGTGTGACGGCTTGTGTGCCTCCATGATCCAACGAGCTATACAGGATGGCTTATCTCAAGCCAAAGATCCAATCATGCCTTGAAGTGCAATGGGTAGAGAGGCCTGATAAAGTAGCCTCCTGGTCCTCCAGGTCGGGAGTTGATCTTAGTTAGCAATTAACTCGGAAAAACGAGTGGAGGAATAATTGATCCAAGTAGATGGGCTCCCACTCAGCTATATCCCGCTGCCTCGCGGTCAGGTTCTTGTCAGAACCAAAGGCTTTGGTTGAGACCCCTAATCGTTCTTCTGCTTCGTGGCTGGACTCCCTAGCAGTACCTGTCCATCACTCCCTATGAGTTAAACGCTTAAAAATGATTTCGAACTGTATCGGTCGTCACGCAGGATAATCAGGACCGCGCTGCCCATTGCATCGATCGTCGCGCAGGATAATCAGGACCGCGCTGCCCATT
>LUCM01007581.1:0-10336 GCA_008360955.1 Fasciolopsis buskii
GACACCACAAGTGCTTCAGTCCAGCGTACACTGCTTGACCCCTCGAAGTACAGCTGTTCACCTCTGCTGCCGAACTACCATCGTTCGACACGCAGCTACCAAGGTCAGTGGAACGGCCTAAAATCGTGAGTTCCCCTCCGCTCAGTATTAATTTCGGCACTACTGTCGTCCAGTCCTACAACAGCGCTTTGCAATTTGAAGGTACAAACCTTGTGCCAAACCGGGCTACAGACCTCGCGAGTCTATCTAGTGCGCGTTGTGCATGCTCCGCTGATTCGAACAGTCACACAACGTCATCTGCGTAGTCTAGGTCACATAGCTTGCCTCCAATTCCCAGTTCGACTCCTGCATCCCGGAGACCTATGCGAGTTCAATGCTCCCAGTAGGTTTACGAACTTCGTGGGCATACCCTTCCGGTGGAGAGCACTGAATAGTGCTGTCCTATCCAAAACAATCGTAGGGCGGCGTCGTGTCTGGCGCGTTTCGAATATCTGGAAGAGTAAATATCTGGTCGATGCAACCTCGACCTGGACGAAATCCAGCTTGCTGTTTGCGGATTTTACTCTCGCGAATCGGTGTCAAACGGCGCAGCATTATCGAGGCCAACACCTTAGTAACTATCGGAATGAAACTAACATCACGATGCTTGCTACAGTTACTGTGTGCCCTGTGTGTGATTCGATTCACGTTAGCGGAATGCACCGCTTGTTCCGAATACCACGAAGCCCGGAGCTTCTCTACCCAGTTTGAAAAGAACTGGGGGAAGTTCATCGGGACCAGCTGCTTTTCCCCTTTTCAGAAGTCCAATGTTCGACTGCACTTCCACTCTTTTTGGGGGGTCACGACATACATCGCAAGGATTCACAGCTCCGTTCGTCGGTCTATATACGTTTGCGTGTGGTCAGCTAAAGTGATCCTTAAAATGCTCTGCCCAACGGTCCAGTCTTTGTTGTTTACCGTGGATGAGTTTTTCATTCCTATTGCATGATCTACAGTGAGCTTAGGTACATTTTGTGCTAAACGTTCAAGTCCAAAAGAACTCTCAGTCAGTCGTTAAATTTATTGATTGATATGCCAGCAAGCCGGGAATACAGGCAATCGTGTTGTCATTCTGTGTCGAACCAAAGTGAATGCATAAATACACTTAGACAAATTAGCTGTCCTTTTCTGTTTTCGCAGCCATTCACATTGCACCAACCTTCTCTGGTTTTGGTTTCCGTTTCACAACATCATCTATTCAAGAGCTAACATCGACGAGGGATAGTGAATGGACAACTATAAAATAATAAGTTGAAAAGCTGCACAAAAAAGAACAGGTTTCGAATGCAAGAAAGCTACGGATTACCGCTCAGTCATATGACCCACTATCTTCAACCGTCGCTTGGAATGGATCTCGTTACTCCAACCCGAAAATGTTAATGGACCTACACGAGCCAATCCACGGGTTAACGTTTCCACACACTTTTGCCATGATATCGACTGGCCACCCCGACTCATGTAACCATTGTCTGTTTTGCAGAGCTTCATACAGCGAGGCCAATGCATTTTTATCTGAATGGTTGCCGTAAAGCTTGGAAGGTGTGGACGTAGCTCTTGTTTATCCGCGGTATCTTTTCACTGTTTACCGTCGAATCAAGCCGTTTTCTAATTAAGCAATTGACCAATTCTCCGATGACACTGGATATTGAACTTTCATCATCTTATGCTTAAAATGTCGTCCAATAAAGGCATCTACCAGTGAACCTTTTGACTCATTCAGTCACGTTCTCTGCCGTAGGCGTAGAAAATATATATATGGACTTCCTAAAGTCCATAAGCCGGGGTGCCGCTTAGATCCATTGTTGCATCAACAACAGCACCAAACTATCAGCTCGCCAAGTACCTTTTCCGTCTCCTACGTCCATGACTACCACAGGACCAAAACGACACTAAGAGTTCTGCCACATTCCTGGAGCAAATCAAAGACCTAAAATTCGAAGCGAACGAAGCTGTCATCTCATTCGACGTCACATCACTGTTCACAAATGTCCCAAAGCAAATGGCACTGGACAGCATGCGCCAGCTTATGGAGAAGAATTCCAACTTATCAGATAGAACAGCAATGTCTAAGAACGACATAATGAATTTGATAGAATTGTGCATGGAAAGATACCTACAGTTCAATGGGACGATATATAAACAAATAAGAGGAACGCCCGTAGGATCACCACTATCAGGCTTGTTAGCTTACGCAACCATGAAACAATTCGAGACAAAAGCATTCGAAACAAACCGCCCACGCTTATGGATCCGATATGTTGGTGATACGTTTGTTATGTTAGAAAAAAACAGAAATGGACCAATTTCATTAACACCCAAACACGATAGTGCCCAGCATCAAATTCACCGAAGAGGAGGGAAAAGACTCGGCTCTACCGTTTCTCGACGCACTAATTATGAGGCAACCAAACGGGAGCATAGAGACAACCGTCTGCAAAAAACCGACGACGGCGGACCGCATGCTCAATTTCAAAAGCAACCATCCATCGAGCCGACACACTGCAGTACACAGCACCTACGAGAACAAGGGCAATCTAGGTTGTTCAAGTTATTTCCGGCCAATGGATATCCAAAATCTTTCATCAAAGCTTGTATTCGCAAAAAACAGGGCAAATACCGATCGATTTAGTAATCGATCGTGGTGCTTTCATACGTACGGGGAGTATCCGAAGCGGTCGAACGCATCCTACGTCCGCTAGATATCACAAACGCCCACAAATCGACCGGCATCCTGAGATCTATTCTATTCAACGGAAAAGATCGCGTCGACCAGCACGACCAGTCAGGGGTAGTTTATGCCATTCCGTGCCTCGGATGTGACAAACAGTATGTCAGTGAGACAAGCAAACAATTACGCACACGCTTGCACGAACATAGCTCAGCCCTACGACGCGCTGACCCACACTCGCAGATATGGAACCACTGTGCACAAACAGGCCATGAGGTCAACATCAACAACGCAAAGGTAGTCAGCCGGGCAAACAGAAATGGGGAGCAACTGATTCTTGAAGCCCTCCACTCGAATAACTCGTTCAATCGGCATGTCGAGATTGACAAACATTACGTCATCTTAACAAGACCCCGATGCAGAATAACGAGACAAGCAGACGGACAGTGCGTCAAAACGAACGGAACTAGCGATCCCATTCAATCACTCGTTCACGTTTGACAGCGACTCCTAGTTTGGATCGAAACGTCACAGTAGACGTTGTAACTCAGTGTACTCCTTCTAACCTATATATATCGTCAATCATCAACCGTACGGCATCATTCGTCGGTGAAACCAAGTTTTCGGACTACTTCACAATGGCCCCAAGTAGTCTTTCCCGTACTAGATGAAAATAATAGTTTATTTTAAACTTGAAGTGGGTCATACAATAGCGGACGTTTTGTTCATAAGTTTCCCGCCTGCGGCTTCCATTTGTTTCATTAAATCACTAGAAATGCCGATAAATGGCAGCATTGTATCCTATACTGTAACGCTTTGTCGTCGACGCTGATACGGTCCACAAAACATTGACTTAAACTGATCTGTGAATAGGTCTATGGCTGCGCATTGGACACATTACTTACAAGGCTGTGCGAGTTTCAGTAAGAGAACGAAGTCAAATTGAACGATATGAAATCGACCCTCATTCTACTTCATCTACTCGTGGTCACACACTGTATGACTGATCGAATAAGCACTGTCGGAACAGCGAACTCTGTACCCATCTCTCTGTCTGGGTTCGATTTTTCGGCTTTGTATGGGTCGCTCTATTCGACTGTAAACGTGCGTGGACATTTGTGTGTTTTCATGTATCTGTGCATGTATATCCATGTCTGCCTGTTCTTTTCATTCCCCTACCCGTTTACTTCAAGTTGTCTTCGTACGATTTTGCGTTCTTCCCGCTTGTCTATCATTGGTTGTTTCCGTTACTCTCACAACTTAATAAAACGTTTCGCGAGAACAACATTTTCCTATTTTTGCATTCAATGCACAGAAAATCTGTTTTCATAATTTACCAATTTATCATAAAATGGGACCAATGTCAGTATCATGAATTGTAGTTTAATACTAGTTCCCTGATACTAAGAGGAACCCTATTGAAATACCCGGACAGCGGTTAGGTAATTTTCAAACATTATGTCCAAAACGTGTAAGAAAGTCTATCTTTCTTTTTCTTTCAATCATAAATTTATTAATGGGTTCATGGTAAAAAAACAGTGAACCTAAAGATGCTACGTACATAGAGCTTTTACATTCATTTTGAATCTGTCTCAGTTTTTCAAAGCAAGAAATTCAATATGTTCGTCTTTCTGCGTTTGGAAAATCAGCTGGAAAACAAAACTCATTCAGGTAATCATGTCAAATCTCCATACTACCTTAGGGTGATTGGTGAGAACTGAATATCCGTCGCCAACTTTTGTGAACGGGTTCCACCTTGTGAACCACCCGGCTTCCACTGACGCTATCTCATATTCACTTTTTCCCACTGATGACCATAGTTAATTTACTCACTCCGGGTATTTCGGACTTACACACGCACGCAACATTCTCTCTTTCTGATCGGAACTTTATTTGCCTTTCAGATAACCGTCATCTGTTACACAATACGTCCTACGGTTCACTTCTCATCGATTATGGGTTGTGTTCGGTTCTGCCTTCGGACCTTCTCCGTATGTTGCTGAGACAGTCGTTCACCCGAGAAGATTTGTTTGGCCAAACAGTTTTAACAACCGCCAACTATCAACAACAAACGTAACAATCTCTAAACCACATTTAGGTGAAGTCTGTGACAGCTGTTCCGTCATCCACGTCATCATTTTCTCCATTGTTACACCCACCGTTGTCATTACCTATGCATACGCACATGCATGTGGTGTGTCAGACTGATAATAGACTGTGTAACACGTGTTACAAACCAGTCGAACATCCAGTTGCATCGTGGAAGTACATCCTGGTCCGCTCTTTTGGATCAGCTCGTAACTACTTGCCCAGTGTTCCCTCCTCTTTATCAGCCAGATGGCTCAGCTGAACTACAAAAACAACCTCTTTCATCTTCGTCTGAATATTACGAGACTGATTTACTGACACTTTTGTCACCATGTGAACCAGACCAAACTGTGTTGGTACAACAACAGACTCTACAAACAGGCATTACCACTCATTCATATTGGTTTTTGCCCTCTACTAATCGTGTGCTGTTTGTGCCTGGTTTGATTCACACTGCTAATTGGTCATGTACAACAAAGTTAGCTTTGCAGCTTATTCAGCGCATTGTGCTGAATATATTGTTCTTGTGTAGGATTATTGTTTCTCTTTTTGTACATGAACACTTTTCAACGGTTCATTCTGCTCTATTTTCCCGTCCTTTGCTGTATAGTGTATCTAATCCCTTGTCAAACCGGTTCCCGGTTATTACGCACACCGCATGGAATTGCGCTTTCTTAACTCTGCTGTTTCTTGTGTCCGTGACGGACGCGAGTGTTTCAAAGGCTTGGACTTCCACTCGATCTTCATCTCTCGACCAGGCGGGATTCAGCTCGCTGAACGGGGCTGTGCGGTCCGCCGTGCGACCATTCGGTGATAATATTGATGATGATGATGATGGTGTAAGTTCTGATGGTTTATCCACAAGATTGAGGCAACTGAGCACTTACGGATCAGCTGTCAAGAAACGTCAGATTAACCGGGAAGTATTACTTGCGATCGACACAGCCTCCGTCGCTCCCACGGTGAAAAGCACTTCCAGCACCACCACGTACGCCACCTCAGGTGGTTCCGCGCCAATCTTACAGAATTCTGCTGCGAATACAAATAACCCGGGCACACCTCATCTACCTCTCGTGTTTGTTCTGGTTGCCGTCCTACTTTGTCTTGTCATTTTCACAGTTTTTTTGGTAAGTCTTCAAAGTGGACATCAAAAGTATGCTGTTCATTTGATTACAAACTGATTCCGTGATAACTATGTCGATGTAAATCAGCTTGAACGTGTGATCTACCAGTCTCCTCATTCATACAATGCACCGAACAAAGGCAGAACTAGCATTTGTGTTACGGAATTTCACTGAATACCCTAATGTGAACCAGACGCCATGTTCCTTTCGGTTCTCTCTCTCTCCATATATATATATATATATATATATTTATATGAGTGAAAATATCTGCGGCTCAGGCTGCATACTGATAAGCATTACGTCATCTTAACAAGACCCCAGTGCAGAGTAACGAGACAAGCAGACAGTCAGTGCGCCAAAACGAACGGAATTAGCGATCGCATTCAATCACTCATTCACGTTTGACAACAACTCCTAGTTTGGATCGAAACGTCATCTTATAACTCAGTACACGCCTTCGAACCTTTGAAAAATGTGTATACGTTGTACGTGGTATCTGATAAGTGAGCGAAATTCCCCCGGAAGCACAATACCGATTTCGCGGTTGTTACCACTCGTAAGACGTGTATCCAGTACTCTCCCTTTCAAGCTCCCCCACACTTGTACACTCCGAATAAAGGTCATCAGAATCTAGTTTGTAGCATCAGGAATGTGCATGGAGGCTCTTCGTTTGTGCGAGAGGGTACTGGGTACGCATACCTGGTGAGCGGCAATAACCGCGAAACCGTTCGCATGCTTCCGGGAAATTTCGTTCACGCATCCAGGTCCTACTTAGGATGCCACCGTTTATAGAATCAACCTTACGGGGCCTACAGTTTCCAATATGAGAAAAAACCGAAACCTTTTTGCTGCTGACGCTGTCATTGCTAACTACAGTTTGATAATATTCACGGGATTTTTGCCTCGCTGACCTGGGATCAACTCATCTCTTTCGAACATAGGCACAGAAGCACATTCACTATTGGGATATTCCAGTCTCCACGCTCTGAAAGTCACAAGCATAATTGGGCCAAATCAGACACTATCTCAGCCAATGTGATACTTGATTAGGTTAATTCCCGTCGTTGGGTAGGCTTCACGAAGAAATAAAGTGCACCTGTTTGACAGGTTCGAATGCTTTCCAGTACCGTTTTTGAGATCGCTTTATTTCTGACCCCCTTTGGTCGACCAAAATTCGTTGTCCTCAGCGCTGCTGAGTTGATTGTTTACAAACTGACTTCCGACAGATATGCAGTGATTGAAACCGCTTTCTAACCGATGCAAAAGAAAGCACCAAATGGTTAGTACATCTGATTAACGTCTGAACTGACCATCCCGTTCTGCTATCTGCACTTGTTTGCCATCACCCATTTCCTTCAAAGTATGAGCACATCCCAACTCACCTAACCTGGTGAATTGTGGCTTGCTCACACGACGGCTTTCGACGGGACTACCCACGCCCTTCCCGACTGTAATCCAAGCGCAAATTTTCCTGGCGGAACAGCCATTTCTGTGGCAATCTCAATCTACCCACACCTATTTGCTACACTTGACTCAAATGTCTAATGCCCCAGGGCTTACGGGTGTGCTTGTTTCCTTGTTCTTCCCGTTGCAACTTCAACCCATGCGCAGATGGCGAACGCCCGGTCATCCCATGGCGGCTCAGTGGCAGTTACTAGGTTTTCCGCTGCGCATCGGCCACAGTTCAGACCGCTTACGTTAGTCAGTCTGTGCGTTCGTGATCCGAAAGCAACTGATACATCCTTAAAGCAAAGTGGGCTACGGTTGGATGCTGGCGTGCGTATGTGTGCGTGCGGTTTGTCTGTTGATCTCAGTCCACTAACCGTCAATATTCTAATCAGCGCGGACACATCCCGGTTTAAATCGATAGATGCCCCATGCTTGTAGGTTGGTATTTGACCACACTAAAGGTGCGCTGAAGCCATGGTACCTTGACCTCAACACAGCCGTGGGTTTGTGTGCTAGGTTTGGCCCAGTTCCGTTTCTGACGTGTGATCACAGAGACTTTCACTGGAATATCGCAATGGTGGCTGTTTGTGTCTTTTCAAAAGAACTTACAGGATCCCAGGTGTCAGCATTACACAAATCCAGCGAATCCCATCGAATTTTAACTACCGACGTCACTGTCAGTAGTAAAATTGAGATTTCGGTGTTCTCACCTGTTCCCGTTAACAGTGATATATCAGAAACCGAAGGAATTCTACCAAAAGCGGAAATCAGCGAGGTGTTTTTGTCGCTACAAAGCACACTGTAAGTGTTTACGTCTAAATAGAGCACGGACACTAGGCGCGAGCTGCAGTTAATACAGCAAGGTAAGGTTTACGCACGTGGTTCAGGTCTAGTCCTGGACCGGAAGTGTATATGAATATACTAACGGCGTCCAACTAACTACAGAGGATAACTATATTCCCCGTCGACTGACAAGTGGCTCTAGATCATACTAGGTAAGACATGGAGTCTTGGAACCATATACCATCCAAACGAACTCTATCCGGATGACAAATGAGAATATTGACTTATGCTCCGGAGTAATGACATATAAACAACTAAAAGCAATCGTTTTCGTTAGTAATACTAGATAATGTCAAGTTGTTTAAATGTGCTTCAAGCGAGTGTGCGGCAGAAAGAGCACGCCATTACTTTTAGGGTCTAATGTGCTAACGCGGGGGCGGAAATCATGACCTGGAAATGAGTGGTGCGAAACCATGATAAGTCTTAACCAGTCAGATAGTGCCGAACCGGGTGATAACCTATTACCTCCTACGCAGGGTAAAAATAACAATATCTTAAGTGGGTAGAAAAGAATAAGCTTGCAGAAATCGTTCACAGGTGAAATTTCGTCACAGGAGAAATAGTCAAATGAACAAGCAAGGTTGCTGGATCTATCACAACTCTAAACCGATATTACCTATAACCCGAGGATTTCCACACTAACTATATTAATGAATGTCCTAAATTTTGCGGATTATTGGAGACTGCAATCTATACAAACGAAGTACAGACAAGGTGTTTAGTCTATTTTGAAGGTATCCATGTAGTCATTCTTGCTAACTTTGCCGATAACGTGACTCCTACCCGAAATTCTGTTGCAGTATAGTCTGGCTACTGACGATTCAGAATGTTGTATACGGTTAGCCACAATTGGTGATAAGCGACCGAAAAGATTTGGAAAAGTATGACGATTCCACTAACAAAACTCACGAATACTTAACAACACTCGGAGCTTTAGTGAAATCTTCCGAATTCCTTCAAAACTATTAAGCGATCTCACCCGATTTTCTGGTTGCGATTCTGATTTGATTAGTGCAACCATATGGTCATTTTTCACTGTGTTGCAGTACCACATGCACACCCAAAAAGGTGCACTGTATGACGTACCAACCGGAACATAAGCGGTAATTAGCAAATCAGTTATTTCCAAATACGTAGCAACATAAGAAGAGTGGCATGATCCATAGCAAAGCTATTCAGTGACTTTGCAGAAGGGGAAACACGAACAAAAAACGAAAGCAAAAGGTATACCGCGTGACCACTTTTGTGGGTCAGAGATGGATGCGTTCAACTATCTTGTCAAAAGTTGTAAAAAGCTGAAAAGCTTCTTCATCCTAATTCACACAGGATGGTAATCATTATAGCAGTTCACTTTTTCGATTAAACCCCTAGCATTCCCAACCAGCTCATCAGTGACCTTTTTGATAAAAAATCTTGATACAGGGTCGAGTAGTTCAACGCTGACTAAAAAGAAAACAAAGAAACAAAAATATTTATGAAGTCGTCGAAGGGCTTCCCAAGTCATTGAGGACAGTTTGAGATTCACAACCACTAACCCCGCATTATTCAACTAAAAACATCGCTTAAATTAAAGGATTTTAGATGATATGAACAACCTTGTATTCCATCCGCATCTAAAAGTCGATAAAACAGGCCGAGGTCATGCCCGTGATATTCTGCCACCGAGTAATAGGGGCTACTTTATGCTAAGGCGAATAACGCAAACGTAACGTCGCACAACCACCATCCTATGATAAGTAAATAAGTCTTATTAAACTAGACTTATCGGTTACCTTCAAAGAAACTGCTAATTCTGTAAAAGTTGCAACCTCGTTGCATCATTTTACACTATGAAGGTACGAAACGCTTCTCCACCGTCGTTAGACATGGACTGAATGTGTCTACTTAAACCCTTCCCTATTCAAATCTGCAACCAATAGCAAAACATACTAAAATTACTGCTCTAGCAGGAACGGTGATTATAAACTTCAGAATATGTGACCGAACAAAAATAAAATATTCCCACATTGCTTCCATGGCTTTAAGCTCTCTTCAAACTGATCTGTTGGGTCCAATGTTTAGGAAAATTTTGGAGTTAACAAGCACACAACCGCTACATAAACATATATATATATATCCAGATACT
>LUCM01007581.1:10742-24359 GCA_008360955.1 Fasciolopsis buskii
ATTAACTGCAGCTCGCGCCTAGTGTCCGTGCTCTATTTAGACGTAAACACTTACAGTGTGCTTTGTAGCGACAAAAACACCTCGCTGATTTCCGCTTTTGGTAGAATTCCTTCGGTTTCCTGAAGCTCTTGACTGGGATACTTTTGTGACCAGTAAGCAGAGCGATACGGCATTTCCTTTGCGTACGATTCGGAGAGCAGTGGCTCATTTGTAGCCAGTGATGCTGACTGAGTGGTTCATCAGAGCATTGATTTGTTACATGTGATTTTCAGATGTGTGCGTGTCAATGTTTGAGTTCATCGCACGTGTCCCGTTCAGACAACGTGTTTATTTCTTGTTCTAAAGATATCCTATGACATTAGATCTTTTAAACTTATGGCTGATGAGCGGGGGTTGGTTCGGTCGTGCCATTCTGACTGATACAGAATCCGCGGGTTACACTATCTATCTTCGTCATCCGTGGCTCTGGAGGATTGGTTGGCCTATTGGCGGGTTTATGTTGGCTAACAGTATGTTCTTCGGTCTAGTCTGAAATGAATATGCGTACAGACGTGCGAGTGCGCGCTCAAACTTCAAACAGGTCACAACACGCCCCCACATCCGTGAAACTGACGCTTGCTGGTGTACGCGATGATGCGTGTTATGTAATCGATGCACGTATGTACATGCGTCATTGCTACAGGGCCTGCGTCTAGGCCTTTTTATCTCAGGAGTTGTCCTCTGTGCCAATAGTATCAAATCGCTTTACATCATTGAAAACCATAGCAAAGTTAGAATCGCAAGTACTTCGAAGTGCTTCGAAAAGACTGGGTCTTATGATGCTATTTGAAATAAGAATATTTTCCTGACTATTGCAAGCATTCCAGATCATCCTTTTTTACGTTTAAACACTTCCGACAAGGAAGTTGCTTTGGAAAACGGAAGTAGTATTCCAACATTCACTCACTACCATATAGATCAAAAACTTCTGTTATGGACGGAGGATGTGCAAAAACTGTCAATCTTTGAATATCTGTTTCTGTAATGTTGCTACAATACGTTGGGAAAATTTTAGTGGCAACCTCGAGGTTTCTTCATATTGGGTTACTGATCTGAGATGATCCGACGGACACTGGAATTGGAGAGGTTAAAGGTGGTTGGGGTAGGTATTTCGCACGCCCTCAAATCGATTCCCTTTGTATCCACTGTTCTCTGAGGCAGGCAATGGTCCGAGGATAGGTAAATGTAGTTAGTCCATTACTTGCCATTAAGATATAAAAAGCTTAGTCAACGGACTACCCCGAGTAGTTCTAGTTCGATTACCGGGTTGGGATCTACGTGATTCTGCAATATGGTTGAATGCAGCAGTCAGTGAGGTTCACCATTTGAGATATTTCTGTTCCTTGACAGTACTTTTGTCTCATGCTTTGTTTTTCTCCCTCCCATTATTATTCGGTGTTATGTGGTAAAATCGTGACCGGAATACGTTGGTGCAAGTTTATTGGTCATTCAAACTGAACTGAATTCGGCTACTATAATTCCTCCTTCTAAAATCAGTGATCTGTAGTATGAAGCTCTGGGGAACGGAAAAGCAATTTTGCTTGCGTTTATTTTCCGATGACGTGTAGTGGGGTTAGCTCAACTCGTTGTCCTCCATTTGGTTTCACCATCAAAGAAGGCCCGTTATGGTTCAGGCAAAACGGTACCTGTGTGGGTTCTTTTATCATTTTCTTAATTTAATAATAATGTTGTGTTTCGCATAAAAAGAATTTCAATCAGACGGTCAATTCACACCGATGAAAATATTACGCAGCTATTTAATCCAGTGTGTTTGGAGTCATCGGCGGCACGTGTTTGTCGCCATAATGTAGTGTTTCTGCTGGAGTGATAATTTTCGGCGTCGAAAAAAAATAGTTGGGTCCGAGGAGGGTATTAAATGCCAAGACGGTGAAACCCAAATAATGTTTACGGCGTATCTTCGTTCAAAGTTGACAGTTCTTTGGAATTAAGCTCTACGGATAGGGAGTTTTGCATTCGTAGACTGATTCCTTCTGTGCTGTTCCCTACCGATCTTGAAGAGCAGCTGCCTCTTGAGTGATCGCTTGTACCTATCTGAATAACCATGAATAGGACTGGTGCTGGGCATGCAGGAAGGACGTTATCTTGCAAACTATTTGCATTCTCATCATATACAATATGGGATCTGTTTATCATCGAGATTAAATGTGAAGGACGTCATGCATACATCCGTGTCCTATTAACATAAATGCTTAAAGGGGCTTAACGTTATATCACTAGCGAAGAGGATGTTCCGTTGAATGAAGTGCTTATTTTACGTGTCTGTCATATAGGGATCTAATCGAATTTCGTCAAATCTTACGTTATGAACAAATTATTTTTCTCACATACGGAGACTGTTGGTACTTGTGAAAGCTGTGCCTTCGTGGACCACTTT
Organism: Fasciolopsis buskii; assembly: GCA_008360955.1. Classification (NCBI taxonomy): domain Eukaryota; kingdom Metazoa; phylum Platyhelminthes; class Trematoda; order Plagiorchiida; family Fasciolidae; genus Fasciolopsis; species Fasciolopsis buskii. The sequence goes on from LUCM01007581.1 coordinate 13,177, forward strand.
CAAACAGTCACCTGAGTTTTTTTCGCAAGCAGCCAAAGGAAATGGACACTTGAAGCACCAAACATTTTATAATGTTGGATTATAAGATGTAATCTCTAGAGATGTATCCGAACGGTTTTTTGACCAATACCATGTTAATTCTTGCTCGCAAAATGAATGTTATGTTGATCTATGGCTAGCTGGTCCTCTGCCGTGATTCATCTACTTAGGGACAGAATCCATCAAGTTGGCTATGCAGGATTCAGTTACGCTGTTTTCGGTTGCACATCTCACTTTGGCATCTAAAATGAGTTTGCTTGTTCTCCTTTTAAGCACAGGAAATAGATTTAGGTCGAATTAGAATCAGGGCTGTATAAATACTGATTTGAAGTACGCCCTGTCCTCAAAGGTCTAATAACTAATGTTCGTATTCGACAAGCTAATGAACCTTCCAGAGATAACTGACATGCTTTTTCTTCACAATTGTCACTTTTCCGGAACGTTTTTGGGCGTGGCGGTCAGAAGTATTTTTATCATGGTTGTCACAAAGCTCACGCGGTTTGGAGTGTTTCTTAGGACTCTGTCGACATTACTACTCATATTTGTGCATTATTCATATCCTCAAGTGAGAAAGAAAGTGGGTTTTTGAATGGAGTCCACTTCTTTCGAAGCTTAAACCCGAATACCACCTTTTCATAAGCATTATTAGCCATGTCAACCGACTCGACATACACTGTCTCGTGCATTAAGTTCGTGGTTGAGGTCAGTCTTTGGCATTCTTCATAGCGCAACTAGTGCATGTTTTAGACCAAGCGCTACAGGGACTATTTTGAGTCTAATCATGGTTCTCTGTAGAAGGTGATGATTATTTGTTGTGTTGTCATTGAATTCAGACCGAGAATTTTCTCTGCTTAATTTTTAGTGTAAATTGAGTAAAATCACCCGTGGATTTTAGTTTGGCCGGTTTGTGGACTTTCATAGTGAGGATATTCTTTAGAGTATCAATCTCGTTTACATCTAAGCCCTGGACAGCTTGCAGTCATTCACAATTACATACTTGTTCTTTACAGTGAAAGCTAGGGGTCAAACACTGAGCAACAGTTACACTGCCATGATCATTCTCACAGTGCATTTGTTTTATTTAGGAGTGGCTACACTTTTAACTACTGAAACTGTCTAAGAATTTTTATTTCTTAGTCTTAGGTTACCCCACTCTACTCTCTCTTTTAGCCGAACGGCTAATTTGCCTTTTAGCTGACTTTGCACTCTCCATGTCATAGGGCCAGTGGTGTTGATCACACGCACAGTCAAACTGGTTTTCTTACGCTCTTCACTATGTCCAAACCCGGGGATCTATAACGATTAATTGCATATATGCTTTATTTTTTTTTTGCTATCCACGCTTCTGTGTCGGTGTGTGCGCAGGTTAGGTTCACTTCAACAGTGCTACATGAACACGTTCAATTTGTGAACTGAAGCACAAGTGTCATTTCCCGGCACATGTCGAGAACGTCGTACGCGTTTTTTATATAACCTTATTTAAACTGTTTGAGTTGTAAAATAACCCCAGTGAAATTGAACACTTCGACTAACCCGGCAACCGTTCAACAGTAACGTGGTGGTCGCAAACGAAATCCTACAATTGTAGGACAGGCCTATTCATTCGTTCTCTCTCTTGCCCATGCGAACTGGCACGTGCTATTTTTACGGATTACCATTAACGCGTCTATTTCCCCCTTATTATGTAGTTCCTCATCTTGTTAGGCAGCTGTACCTGTCTGATCGGCATCCGTCGGTTTAACTTAGAGTCAAATAATGGAGCATTTGTATAATTTCATTTCCTAGCCTACGCCTTTTGATAAACGTTTTCAGCGTTCGTTTGTTTAGCCGCTCGCACACTTAGGTTTGACTAGGAAATATGTATTTCATTTTGGAAAAGAACACCAGATCAAAGCCAGTAATTTCTATTGTCTCTGGAAAAATTGATAAAATAACACAAACCTTACCGAATTTAATCGGTCTCGAACCGAGTTACCTGATCAGATCTGAAAATTGTCCATTTTGTATATTTCTTGCGGAAGGTTCCGCCCTTCAGGAATTTAGTACAGCGTTGGTAGGACGAAGAATAATGCACTTTGAAATGTTAGGACATTAGTTTTAACGAACGTTCAGTCAAAGATGCGACGAAGCTACGCCGCTTCAGCCTGAATTTCTGACATTTTTTCTACCACTGAGCACCTGCCTAAAATCGCGATAACATAAAGAGCACCTTCCACCGCAATGCTCTTGAAGAATTGTTTAGTATGATTTTGGCTATCATACCCCGTTACGGAATTTTGTATCGTATCAGGGATGACGAAGTATTATTTTAACAAGCACAATATAACCTACGTGAATCCTGGACGAACCACAGTGTTTGCATTCGGACATCTGACGGAAACATCACACTGTGACGGAATCATTGGTGGTACATCAAAAATTATCAGGTTAGGAGTACTACGACTAAATTCATCGACAGATCCCAAAACCCTAGTATCTGTTCAAAGTGAATCCTTCCATCGCAATATTACAAAGAAGCGTAACTATATCGCGGAACACACGCATGCACAATAGATGTGCACCCGAGAAACCGGACAAACCAACTAAATGACGATTGATCAAATCAGTTCATTTGGATTGGCCGTATTCACTCTGCAACTGTTCTCAGAATATGTTGAAGATGAATATAAGTTTTTCTAGTGAAATAGTGAGAAAAGGTACCTTGTTCGTCACCTCACCCACTTCCTTAGTACGTTCATTAACAGTTGAATTCGGGGATTGAACTACCAATAGAAATTAAGCGTTCTGTACCAAAATGTGACCATGTCTCTCATTTGAAAAGAATTCTGCAACCCTTATTACCATCTCCAACTAAGGCGTCCATAGGTGGTAATGGGATATCTTAACGAGCCATAAATGTGAGTATAGAATATCATCATCGTGATCGTTTGCCCCATCTTTACTCATATTTTTCTCCAACACGTCATAAGTTTCATTATGGAATTCCGGTTGAGAATTAAAAACTCGGGGTCACTGCAATATTGTGCCTGCTTAGGCAAACGCCACAAGTTAAGGGTTATCTGTTGTTGCGTCACATTAAACGCCAGGGATATTAATTATGGCGTGTTGCCCTCAAATGTACTGAGCATCTTTCTAGCTCCATTTGACCATTTTTTTTCGTCCACACGGCCTTACACTTGTGACATGCACCAGTTCAGCGCCTCTCTAAACTGGGTTACAATCATCCTGATCTCCAGTGTGCAAAAAAAACCGATGAACCGATGTGTAGTGTGTAACCACCAGCATGCAGCATTTACACTCAAATTCATCCAGACAGCTTGCTGCATATATCATCCACAGTCCCCAATGGGCTTTAGTTCTTTTATGGTATAGTGAGTCTCCCTCATTGAGGTTTTCGAGAATGCAACCATTAGTTTATATAAAATCAGTATCTAGTCCTACCTGGTTTTGGCATTGCCATGTGGAAAATTAGTGCAGTGGTTGCATATTGGAAAGAAAAACGAACTCATTTTGTTGTTTAACTACAGTAATTTGCGCTGTTTGCTCTTCTCAAGTAGTGATTAGCAGAAGTGGGTCTTTCTTGCTACTTAGTTTCATTGACTAACGACCACCCTGGTTTCTGGGGCCTAGTCAAAAACTTAGATGACATTATTTCCGGCTCCGAAATGTTCTTTCAAATCACATCAAGCCGAAGTCAAATACTGCTTTTGTGCATGTTGATATGGATGAATTTTCAGCTCGAATAAACGAAACCTAGGTCGGATACATTGGGGAATACAAGCATATCAATGCACTTTTTGATAAAATATGCGACTTGATAAAACACTAATGAAGAACAGTAAAAATGCACAAATACTCCGATTGGAAGTGAGTTCTAATATCACTCATTACCAGTTCGCGATGACGCGCAAACCAACAAGGATTATGACTAATCTGATACATGAAGGTAGGCGGAGCGAAGAGCCTAAATTTTTACTTTGAATGGTATAATGTTAGTAACAGCGTTGTTGGTTAGTATTTCTCAAGGCAAAATTTAAAATCTGGCGCGGTTCTGGCCAGAACTGTAGAACGTACTGGGTCACGCACATCGGATCGTATCATGCGTTGATCTTAGTGTGATTTTCGCTCCAGCTCAACGGACATGGAAGCAGGCCACAGACCCGAATGGCGATCGAACTTCTGTGTGATTCGCTATTCGCAACAGCTATGAGCACACACTATCCGAAGAACTAGGAACTTTGGCGAACAATGGGATCAAATCAAGCAGGCTATGCATTTGGCAGCAGATTTCGTCTGTGGTCCTAGATCTGGCGTTCATCAAAGACACTGGATCTCGTATGGTGACTGCAGCAATCATCGTGGTGTTAGTATCATTCCGATAGTTACTAAGGCCTTAGCTTGGATGAAGCTGCGTCGCTTGACACTTGTTCGCGGGAGTAATATCCACGATCAGCAAACCCGGATTCCTTCCAGGTCGAGGTTGCATCGACCAGATATCCAATCTCCGGCAGCTAATAGAAACGCGCCGCCGCCCTACATCATCATCACGCGACCACAAGAATACAAGCACAAGGCATACAGCAGGTTTACGAACTTCATTGGTATAACACTGCGGTGAAGAGCACTGAGCAGCGCTGTTCGATTCGCTGAGTCGAAAGCATCTTTCAAGTCGAGAAAGACTACGATCGTGGGGCGTCGGTTTGTGGCTCGTTTCGAGTAACTGTCGGAGAGTGAATATCTGGTCGTTGCAACCTCGACCTTGAAGTAATCCGGTTTGCTGATCGTGGATATTACTCTCGCGAACCCGCGTTAAACGGTGCAGCAATGTCGAATCCAACACCTTAGTGACTATTGGAATTAACCTAACCCCACGATGATTGCTGCAGTCACTTCGTGTATCTTTATTGAAGATGGTTGTATTCGATGTTGTATTCGATGATTTGCCCCACGATAACGAAATACGCTGCTCGTTCCAAATATCATGAAGTAAGGAGTTAAATGATTTCACCAGAGCTTCCCCCATCCAATTTCAAAGGAATTGGATGAAGGTCGTCGCGACCGTCTCCTTTTCCTCTTTTCATAAATCCAATGTTCGGCTGCACTGCCACTTCCGTTTGGGGGATCAAAAAGCGTTGAGGATGCTCGGTGACTTTCTGTATTCATCATCATCACCACCGTTCAGCGTTTAACAGCAAGGAAAGCCTCAATGACCGCTGCCTCTTCCCCAGACTTACACGCTTCTATAAAAAGAGTGAATATCCAAAGGGAATAAGGAATGGACTTACACAGGCGGGAAAAGATAAGATACTGCTGCAACCAACACAGGGAACAGTCTAACTGTACAAATGCACGTGTTTTCAATCATTCTGATTTGATAGAAAATGACAACACGATCGCCACTGTTCACGGTTCACTTCCAGCCAGCTAGGTGATAAGTCTTTCGGACCCCAACCACGAAGACGTGGGTCACCTACTTTACCTAAGTCTGCCGTACATTTTCTCATCCCGCACTGTCACATCATCTGTTGGCCTCCACATGGCTTCTTCCGTTCCTTGGAAGGAATCCAAAATAGTTTACGGTATGGTAGATGAGTGTTCGCCATACGCAACATTTGACCCAACCAGGGCAGTCTACTAAGTATTCAGTCATTGACGTCTCCGAAACATCGCTTGAGTTGGGTGTTAATGATGCGGTACATCATCGTGTGTTGTGCGCAGACAGTCGTCCACTGACTGAAGTAATCTCCATTACCTTACTTTCCGTCGTTTGGACACATTGTATATTCCTCCCCACCGTCTGCTTGTTCGTGTTCTTTTTCGCATGCTGGGGAAGGCTAGGGGAAGCGACGGGACGGTTATTTTGTGACTTGGCGTAGATGTGTGAATGAGTTGGCTTTGTTTTGTATCAGTTGATGGTTCTCCCGTCTTCCCGACTGAAACCCAAGAGATGCAGATTGTTGTTGGTTGGAGACGCTGAGAGATATGTTTCAGAACCGATTTAAGTGGAACAAATGTCGCGTGGCTCGTCGATAACGCTCATGTCCCATACCAAAACAAAAAGAGCAAAACAGTCACAAAATGTTTACCGTGGAAACACTTATCTTTAAAACACCCTTCCACTTTATGCAGTTCATTGTGACATAAAGAAGACAGATGCCTCGAGATGTTAACAGTTCTTATATTCTTATTAAAAGCCTTCTTTTGTTTTCTGATAGCTAATAAAACCGGAATCCAGGTTTATCAATTGTCAAACATTTTATGGATAGCAAACGCAAAATCAACTTGCCTTTCAAGTTGTTGTCGCGCAATCCCAACTCAGGGCCACCAGCATTCAGTGGGGCTTTCTTTATCAGGTCTTGCAATCTATTTTGATGCACGAGAAAGATACGGATACAGTCAGCTGATGTTCGGACTGGAATGTTCCGAACTTCTATGTTTCTTAAAAAATATCCCCTCATCGGGTTATTTTTTTCTACCAGTGTCCTAGAAGTGTCAGATTGTTTTACTCGTTCTGTTGTCGGGAGTAATACCATCTCTCCACGTCTGTCTTCTTTCTGTTCGGATGAGCTTGTTATCTTGTCGTCTGTTGTTTTTCCCTTCTATACTCTTTCTCCATAATTTTATCTTAATATTATTCCATTGGTACCATTCTTATTCTAAACCCGGTTAGAAAGGTTTATAAACCGGATTGGGGTCCACGAGATGGCACTGAATGTCGCAGCCAGTGGTGGCCTTTCGTTTAGGATGCTTCTTCACTATACTCCTTCCGTCTTATGATTTCTTTTTAAAATATTATTCATTGTTTTGAGGTAGCCGCCAAAACCGGACAACATGGGTTGTATAAACTGCACTGAACAGAAAGACCATTTTCAAATTTTCGTGGCTCATTTTCTTTACGATTCTGCCGCCTAAGGCATTCGGTGCTTGCGAGTCTTGTGACGGAAATGCAAGTGCTTTATCTCAGAAGTTATCAATTGGTAACAACTTCATTATGTGTCGTTTACCTACCCATATGGCTTCTGCTTAATTTGACCTTCTTAAATTTAATACCAAGGCTCAATCGCCTCAGAATTATTTTATTTCTTTATCGATAAACCAAGCGAATTGTCAGATAATTATCACTAAAATAGGATCCTTCGCCTTTGATTCCAGACAGTCAAGGTCTTGATTTTGTACTTGCTTATAAATTAGCGAATCTCACCCCTTGTGTAATCTATTCCGGTTGAGCGGTGGACGTCTTTTATATGATTCAGTTTGCTGTCCAAGGCTCATCACTTTGTGGCAGTAATTGGTCACAATCACTCACCTTTTTATTTGCCCGGTTTTGTTTACCAGTTCGACCTTCACGTTTTCTATTCTAATTAGACTTCTTAATGTGGCCCATTACCGACAGATCACAATGCATATGCGACATCGTAGCCTTCAACCAGAGAAAATATAAGTTTTCTGGTAGAGTATGATCACTGGTGATGATTCGAAATCTGTGTCGGCAGCTGGTGCAAATTCCGTCAGGCCCGTGATCTTCATTTTCGTTTTTTTATATTCCCGGACAGACGTTTTGGTGTGTGTACCAAAAACATGCTCGGCGCCCCGTTTTGGCGCAGCAGCAAGACGTCCACCGGGACCCTGAGGTGGCCGAGGTAACTGAAAAAGGAAAATCAACTGAGGAAGAGCGCAGTTTTGGTTTCTCACAATCTGAAGGTACGGGAATTCGGAATCGCCTAACGGGTCCTGAAAACCAAGGTCCGATCGGGACTGCCGTAAATCTGTTGAAACCGTGCTACGCCTTCTTCAGTTGCTGCCTGCGGTCAGAAGCTCACACACGTGGAGCCACTGACCTGGCTGTCACTCCTTCAGCCACAGCTACTTGTGTCATTCTGGATGATTCTGAGCTAGATACCGGCTCCGGCAAGGTCAGTTCATTGCCGTCAAGCAGCACATCAGTTCCAACCCCGTTTGGGAAGCCCAAATCTTCTTCACACAGTGTGATTGATCTTGCTTGTGCGGAATCGTCCATTTCCCCGTCGCTTGCTTCGCGCAGACATGCGGTGCCTCCTCCCCCGTTGTTGCATACTGTAATGCCATCCATCCTCACGCCAAGCCTACCGATTCAGACACGCGCCGTCCATGTTCAGCCGCTAAAACGCCCACATGACGGTCCCGATCTATCAGGTGACGGTGATTGGTTCACTAACTCGGACTGTCCATCTTCCACTGATGCCGGATTGAGCATGGTAGCCACTACGTCGGCTAGCGAGGGTCCATCGGCTTGTATGTGCTCTACCCACACGGCTCTGTGTGCGTCTGCAGGCCCAGTAGATTCCATGCGGGAGACGATGGGTATTTCCCGTGGAAAATTTATTCCACTACGGTTCACCGCTTTGTCCAGTCCCGGTGTTGCCAGTCGTACAAAATTCGGTCTTTCTCCTCAAGATTCGGCGACAAATGCTTCACCGTCCCTAACAAAAGTACATTCCGCCCCACTGCGTGCCCGAACCAAAGGATTATTAGAAAGGTGGGTTTTAAACCATCTCTCCAGTTTTCTAAGAGGCTTTCTATCTCCCTGACTGATATGCCCATTTTTCTAGTGCAGATTCACTGATTGACAGCAGAAATCCTAAATGGACGTTATTGGTTTCATGAACTGAATCGAGAATTGTCTAAGTTATCCAAGACTGATTTATTAGTGGAACTAAACGCGTTTATTCATGGTTCATCGTGATGTGGTTGCCGTTTCCCAAGAGTGCTGATGCCAAAAGTGACTGCAGACTATATGGTTATTTCTTTTTATCATCATGTTTGTGAAATATGTACCCAGAGGTTGTTTGTATACATAAAAATCCACTAGTTATTGCAATATAAGGCATCTCACTTTTCCGCTTAGTTTTCCAAACTAATACGTTGAAGGCAGTGTTTCTTCTCATGCTTTCTGCTCTAGTCCTTAACAACCCACTCCCCTTCGAAATACCATATTTAACAGGAGTTTTCCAGCAATGTTTTGCAAGTTTGTCCTCTAACCGTTTCTCTGGTTTTCATCTTTCGCTCTAGTCGACGTGGATCGCACACGTCACTCACCTTATCGTTATCTCCGTCTGTTGAAACCCCGTTGGCTCCCTGTTCTGCTGGTTTGATCCTTATCGGTCATGATGAACACGCAGCAGCCAGTCTGGACGAGACCAGCGTTTGTGCCGTATCCGATATGGCCTTACCATCTCAATCTCAACATAGCCCTGTTCCTGTCCATTCTGACAGCCCAATTTGCCCGGCCCAGCTGTCCGAATCGTCTCCCGATTCGGCAGTGGTTTTACCGGATCCCGAGCCATGTTCACTTGTGACACTTGAATCTGCGAATCCTGAGTTCCAGGAATTTAAAGACCCTGGTGAGCAAAGATCCAGTTCACCTCGAAATGAAAGGGATCCACGTGATCCGTTGAATCTTTGCCTCACTCAGCGACTAATGCACCCACTGTGTTATTTTCACCATCATCGTCATCACCATCATCATCACCACCACCACTATCACCATCATTATCGACATCATCAATTACATGGAGCTTATTACCGAACAGATAACAATTTGCCTTGTCCTCATGGCAGTCAGTCGTGTCAGAGGAGCCGGGATATCGAACAGTTGATGAACGCCTCCCAGCCAATGACTTGCGAAGAGATGTTGAACAAATTACGGGACAGTTTCTCCTCGTTATCAGCAGAATTTTGGAACATACCGATGAATCACGCCAGCAAAAAAGATCTACCGATATCGGGGATCGGTCAGAAGAATCGGTATCAGTCCATCCTTCCGAGTAAGCTTTTTCTCGTACTTTCTTACCCTGACCAAAGGGTGGAAAAGAATGTTGTTATAAATATCGTGTTGTTTATCCCATTAGTTCTTGGAATACTTGCGTGCAACACGTTCCTACCACTTTAACCTTTTTGTATTCAACTTTTTATCTAAATACCGAAGTAAATCTAACATCGGCGATTCTATATTCCCCCGAAATGAGTAATCTTGTGGACACACCAAGTACTTGCAGTCTTTTTGTATCATTGATCCATTTCTGAGTATAATTGAAGGCCTTATTGGGCTGGTAGATTGTAAACTCAATTCCCGCGTTGTTTTTTAACTCCAGCACCGAAGCCTAGTTCCCATTCTTGAAATCTATTACTCACCCATCCAATTAGTCACTGCTTTACTTTTCAGAACAAACTGATACCCAATTTGCCTCGGTTGGTGACGGAGGACCGCAAGTGACTTACGTTGTTATCCTCCTCTTTATTATAATTGTTATTCCCATCGCGTATATTCCTATCTCCCCGTGTAATTTCGGTCTCGGTTTCTTCGTAAAAGTGGATAGTTGACAAGTTTAAAACGAACTTTCGTATGTGATTAAACCGCTAAGAGGATTTAATTCTGTCGAATTTCGCGTATTCAAGAAGCCCGATTGGCGTTTACCAAATCGAGACATATGTAGCGTCAGTGCGATCAAAGGTGGAGTTTTTATAATGGCATTAATAGCTGTCCTGCTGTGCAGCTCAGAAACATGACCGTTGCGGACAGAAGCTATGGGGAGACCATCGGTGCTTGAACATTGACGCCTCCGCAATATAGGTAGAATAAGATGACAGCATTTTATTGATAAAGTTGGGTTTGGATATGATGTATTGCTTGTATGCAGCAATCAGTGAGGTTTACCGTTTCAAATATTTCTGTTCCTCCATAGTCCGGTGTTTTTTTTATCTCTTTCATTATTATCTGATGTTACACGCCTACAAATAATTCCATACTGCATCGGTCGTCGCGCAGGATAATCAGGACCGCGCCGCCCATTGCATCGAGCAAGGTGGGTAGTGATAAGTATGCTACTGCTCTGGGTTCCCTCTCTTTTATTCAACCGGTCTCTTCTGTCTCCAACCCAATCTGTTTGCCCCTTCTGCCTACGCATAGTATCTCCATTGATAGCAACGGTTTATTGTCAAGTAGTGTAGTAGGTGGTTTTCAGTCTGTTAGCTCACATTTTCTCAAGCCTCGTCAGCCTCCGAATCTCGGTTCCTTCAATGTGTGCACTTTAATGCGGGTTGGCCAACAGACGTGTTTGGCTCTGACAGTGGACTCACCTTCGATTGACGTCTGCTGTGTGAGTGAA
>LUCM01007588.1:8315-23243 GCA_008360955.1 Fasciolopsis buskii
AGTTGGTAATAACTGTATCTAAAATGGAACCGCTTCTGGTGGGAGAAACGCAGAGGTTAGTCAAGTCAAACGCAGTCAACGGTAGGATAGATGCATGATTTAAATCACCTAAAATAATATTCAGACAATCCTGAAGAAGAGGAACAATAAACACTAGAAAATAATCGAAAAAAGATCCGATATTTTGTTGCGAGCTAAAGGGGGCAATATATAAAATTGTTATGACAGTGCTGTTATGACGAGAAAACCTAGGATGATACTGTGTCACGAGACAGTCAATTCAGTTGAGCAAGTACGTATAAACAACTTCGGACTTGCCAGACCAGAAGGAGTTTATGTATGTTTCAAAACCGCCTCCAGTCCTCTTCTTTTTCGAAACTCTGTCCTGCCGATTGAGTCTGAGTCTGTCCATGGAGACGAGTGAATCAGCGATATCCGGGTTCAGCCACGCAGATGACACACGTGTGAATATGGATCGGAGATTGAAATGCGAGGGACAGGTCCGATATGTTCGTAAACAGAGGGGATATTGGTACTCAATAATTCCGGGAATGGACATCCTGGCTGGAAGGGTGCATTTAAGAGCTGTCTTCTAGCCAGCACGAGTGCCTCTCTTAGATCGATTAGACGCTCGTTGAGGTGCAGAAACACGAGATCCCAATATATGTTGAGAAGCGAAGCGATTTTTGAATAAAGGTAATTCCGAGCGATTGTAGCGTCGAACGGAGAACATAGTCGAACCAAATATCCGACAACAAAATAACGAAGTAGAATGACACAGAATTGTAGTGCAGCCAGTCAAAGGGCGCGCCAGGGTTTGCTGCGAGTAAGTATTCTGACTCTCTTATTGATGGCCAAGTCAGCCAAACTTCAAATGGCATGTCAAAGCCACCATGTATTGAGGTTCTGACATATTTTGCCGCAAGTTTCTTCATCGGGAAATACTGGCCCAAAACCTTGATAATAAGGATAAAGAATTGAAAGAGAATTCGGTCCGATGATGGGTGCAAGTATACATTTTGCTGGAGAGGTTTGCGCTAAGTAATCAGTTTTTTGTCCAAGGCACATGACCGCCTTCTGAAAAAAACCTGTCGGTCACTTGAAAGCCAACAAAAACCTGAGACCCATTCGAGTGCACTCTAACTTAACGAATTTGGTAACTCAGATCACAGAACAAAGTCAGTCTTAAAGGACTCCAATAAAAGGTCACAGATTTCCCCATTGAAGTAACGCCGTAACACTTAAACATATGCAAATTATACAGAATATCGACGTTTTATGGAACTTTCAACCACAAATTCCTCCACTTTTTGCATCTTGCACAGCCCCCAAATAGGGCACGTTAGAAGGCAAATGCCGGCAAGAGACGGTCAGTTTGTAATGACCACAAAAGAATTTGCCTAAAATTTAGGTGTTAATCTTATTAATAACAACGATAGTATTTTACTATTAAACAGAATGCATAGAACATTGACCACGGTTGATAACGAAATTTGTATTTTGCCTGTCACAGAAAAGCGGCTGCGAGCTGCAGCAGAAAAACCCAAGGCTGTTTTATTTCGGTACGACGAATCATGCAAAAGTGAAGCAAGATTATGTCGGGAAAAAAGGACGGACCGACGCACCCCTTTAGAGTCAGGCGAATGAGGCACGGGGCAACCATGCCACAATGAGTTACTGTCGTTACAGTTCAGTTCAAAACTGAAGTTCCTACTAGTCCTCCTTGGTAGACCCGACCGGTGTGTTCGTTTTGTTCGACTGTTGCCGCGTCACAATGGAAATCGGCAGAAAATTTAGGAATCGGTTGGTCTTCCAACGTTCATATGACTCATGTTGGAATCCGTAGTGAACAGAAATAATCGCACTAGGCAAGAACTCCAACGAGCAGTCTTCTAGATGAGTGCAGGGAGCAAATTAAACAGGGGATACATTTGAGAACAGGTTTTCCTTGTGTTCCTAAATCCAACATTTGCCAAGAGTCGCTCAGTCTAATGAAGAAAAACGGCAGCTCTCGAACCACAAGAAGATGAATAAGGTACGGCGGCCTCTACAACCTTAAGGTACAACAATCCTTAAGATGGACCTTGAAAACTGGCTGATTGAAATTGCCAAAGAAATAGAAGCAACAGATGCTTCATGTAGCAATCAAAGTTTATTTAAGTTTATACTCGACATCGGTGCAGGGCTAACTTAGGTTAGTGAAATTGTACACGATGAAAATGAGGAATCCATTCACACCATGTAGCAGAGGCTTAACCGTTTTGCTGAACGCTTCAAGGAATAGTTTAGCGGCCGCACACTAATGCAGTTACTCGGACGTCAAAACTCCAAAAACTCGGGAGGTGTCACTTGAACCCTCAATGGGGTTGGAAATAGGGTTGAAAATTCAATTAGTGAAACACGGTAGATCGGCAGGTCCTGGCGAACTTCCCCAAGTTCTTCTCGAACTGAGTGTAGATGTGCCCATCAAACTGCTATGATTCGCAACATCCGGAGTGAGCAACGTATTCTGTTACTCTGGTGGTACGCCCATGATTTTACCAGGCTTAAAGAAAAATCAAAACGAAATGTGCCACTACAAGACCGGACGACAGTAGTGACGAGTTTTATGCTCAACGAGGAGCAAATAACAGCTTTGGTAGTTTCTTCTACCTTGGAAGTTAAGTGACGAAGGGTGGCATGGCAGCATTAGAGACGGGCATGCGTATATACAAGGCTCGAACGGGCTTGGATCAACGCTTAGCGCCGAACTGTCAAGACGATGATTGTAAAGACGACGCCGTAATCAAATCTCGATTACCGTCCTCTGGAGCCGACATTTTGTCATGCTTTATATGTAACACTTATATCAACCGAATCCAACCCCTCAATCCCAAAAAAAGAATCTTTGTTACTGGGTGTGTAGCGCTTAAAGGAACCGTGAATCAAACTTGTCTGCTTCTGGTGTCTTAAACACTCATACATACGTACGCAGGCGTGTCCGACTGACAAAATCAGTGGTAGAGTAATACAAATAAACAGGAATATACACGTGCACCATCAGGTCACAGCTAGTGGAATCAGGTTTAAGGGATTCACTATTTCAAATTTCAGGGTAGGAAGCCTAAATTCCAGTTCCACTTAAAGGAGTGTTATTCGTGGTTATTACGCAGAGGTATTCAACAGATTACCAGTATAATGGCCTAGGCCCAACCCAACTATGTCAAACCCAGACACAAACATACAATCACCGATGCGGTATTCAGGCGAAAATAGTCCTCGGAATTGGCCCGTCACAATAGGAACTGGATCAAACTAGACACATGTAGACCCCGGCTTTGTTAAAGACAAGTAAATATTGCTTGAATCCAGTTCAGATGCGGTCACATATCAGCAAACTCACAGAGTGTCTGACTCGATCTGATGCAGGCCTGAGCCCAGGTCAGTATGCAACGGGACAACTGATCGGTAAGTACTGCACTACAGTAACACACCTTTTACTTCCCAGCTCATTCGAAACGATAGGGAACGAGACTAGCGATGCAGTACGGAATTCGTCAATCTTCGTTATCTGTACATTGAGCGGCTATGACACAGTTTTCATCCAAAGAAACTTCTGATATACTTGATTTTCTAAGCTGTATATTTAACTCACCAGCTAGGATCATGGCGTCAGAGCTTTTGATCCTGCGAACAGGTGGTTAGTTCGTCACAAAACTCGTTCCTTTGCATGTCACCGCTTCCCTGTTAGAGGATGCGCTGCGACTAATAAAAACCAAGCTTAACAAAAGTCATTTAACGGTTAAAGTTTTCGAGTCTAAACGACTGTTAACCGAAATCGAGCCTAAAAGAGGCTTTCCAAATATGTCGATCAAGACTAGCCTTACAGCACGTTGACCTGAAGCCCGAGCCGCCTCGTTTTCTGATGTGCAAGGAATGTAACACTCGATGCAACAGGCAACGAGAAGACCGACGCTGTATGAAATTCATCGCAACCGTGCAACTCATGGTAAATGGTAAGTAGATACTGCCATGGTGTCCAGCCGCTGAGTAAGAAAAAGATTAGGGTTATCGATCGAAGTCTTTAGTTCTAACAAGAACTTGTCCTCAAGCCGACGGAAAGTGGCTGAAATGTAAGCCCATGTGTTTGGATCAGTTATTCTTACACTCATTTTTCCGACTGGTCTGCAAGCTCAAATAAATCCTCAGCAAGGAGGACCAGAAGGCTATTTCGTCTGGATAACACCTATTGCCTCTCTACGCATGACTGAACGCATTATAAACAAGTTCGTATCACTGAAATGAGCGGCATGGTTACTTGGCTGTCTCGGTCATGTAAACTACCAACCAGCAGTTGGTTTTCAGTCCATCTGATCATGTCATATTTTGTGTGCTATCTTCAGTGGAGAGGTGAGAGATACTTGCAAGGCTTTAGCTGAGACGTTTAACGTGAGTACAGCACACAATCCTGATGCGAAACAAGTAATGCACCAAAATATGCATTCTCTGTGCTGACTGCAATCAAACCAATTCGCATGCAGAGTTTGACAGTTAAAAAATTTTGTACTAATTTATTGCAACAAAATCAATCGATACAAAACCAAGATCACTTATTTTGGACTCTCGAGGCCGCAAACAATCCGAAAATTCTTGACTTCCTGGCCAGCTGACAAGTTTTATCACATTTTTGCTTCTAGCTTTTGTCAGCGTACTCATCAGACTCCGAATATTCGGTACCTTCACACTCGGCTTGCTTGATTGTTTCTTCCGGTTACATGCAACAGTTCTCACGGTAATCCGGCATATTCGCGGTGCCCTTTTTCCAGCGGTGTGAGTAAGTCAGTTCACAAACATTTATGGAGTACTCAATTCGACAAAACAAACATTCATTGGCCATAGGTTATGTCAGGACGCCCTACTTAATGTTTGGTGAAATCTGTGGTTAACCACATAGCCGACCTTAATCCCGATCGAACTCCTGGTACGTTTAGAGCCAAGTCACTGTTGGGTGCATCTAGATTCCCCAGTTTTTTTCTATGCGCCGACTCAAAACTCCCGATACTAAGCCAGGCCATCACGCTTCGAGCAATGAGTACAGTTTCTTGGGTCCGGTGACTACCAGTCAAAATCTACTGCTCCGATTTTATCATTATCTGAAAATTTATATTTATTTTCAGCATGCGGCCATTGATATCGGTTACAAACCCGATTTACTGAATGAGTAAGACTATTCTGCGTGGTGATCAAAATTTTAACATTCCTGCAAGCTTTTTCTTCCTGTTTCCAAGAAATCTGGTATACTATTTCATCTTTTATTCTTCGTAATTGTTACCTCAGAAAGGATTTTGTGCACATCAAACAATAAACAGTATTTTCTTCAACACCAACCTGATTCAAGATTTGATTCTTTTCTGAAAGTGGTGATTCACACAAATGACTGAACGGTGAAAGTGGTATGCAAATGCAGCATGATCGAGAGGATGGACTTAGATTCAACGCAATCCTGACTTCTATTTCACTCGACATTTTGTAAGTGAAGTATATAGTTAGATCTTGCACCGACTGGTTTGAAGTTTATGGCATTTTTTGAATCTAAAAATTTCCTGTAATCGGCCGCTACCATCAGCCGACTAGTGGCGACCTGGTAATATTTTATTCGTGCCTTCATCAAGAGCACCATACTTTTGCTGCAAAATAAACATTAAAAATCTTTCCACTATTCTGTATCATAGCATTGCATGAGACTATCTAAATCTGCTCACTGACATCACATGTCTGTTCAGTACGCCACATCGACACATAGTATCTTTGTGCAAGATGACGCCAGCTGATCTAAATGTTTACGTCATGCAACATTTGCCAACAAATTGGTGTCATTCAATCCATGATGAATACGAAGAAAGAACTCTTAATAAACACTTTTTAACCCCAATCTGAACACCCTAGAAACAAACGTCCATGTGATCGGATTGCACTTAGTGGTCCCGCATTTACACACACACATACACGCAAACACAAGCACACAAAGTTGGAACGATATTCTCATCTAACAGTACTTTTTAATGTCAGAATTTTGTTCGATAAATGAAATACTCATAAGATTTAGAAGAAAACGAATGATGTTCAAGATCTTGAAGTTGAAGATGAAAAAAATGTCTCGGGCAAAAAAATAAGTGAATGGTAAATGTGAACGGGATTTTCCTTTAGTTGGAATTTTTGAACACACCACACTTGGCTGAATGTAGTAAAAAATATACAAAGCACTTATAAATTTAAAACTTTCCGTTTGTTATCACCTTTTGCTCTGGTCGTAAGTAATCATCATCAACTTCCACGGCGATAATCCACTTTTAGAGCTCGTGAAAGTCCTTCAGACAGAGATGGTTTACGTCTCAGTTGATATCGCAGTTTCATGACTTCCCGAACAAATAGAGCAGCGTGATAGGCCGCCGTCAAAATTCCAAAAAAACAAGCCAATGCAATACCAATAAATATGGGCACATTTCTGACACACTGACTGGCCAAGCAGACGCCGATCATGGGTAAAATGACTCCAAGTGCTAGATCACAAACGACCGATGCAATCATCCACGCTACCGGAGCAACTCGGTCTTGTTTGTACAACAGCGTTGCCAATACTGCGGAGACAAGAAATCCTGCGCTGCACCACAAACCAACACCATAACATTCCAGACTGAACTTCGACAGGATAGATGCTATTTGAAGTGTACAGCACATACAGCTGAGGAATAGAAAGATTAATCCAACTGACAAAGTGAAAGCATCCCAATCAAACTTCTCGCCCGCGTTTGAGCAACATGAAGCACTACAAGGACAATACTTAGTTCGTTGATTCGACTCCTGGGAAGCATTTCCCTTAATCACTTCGGTTGAGCGAACGAGAGTTCTTGGCATCAGTAAATAGTAGTTTGTCCTGCAAATGGTGCTGGGATATTGAGAAGGCAATGTAAATCAATCTCACACTGATATGTTCAGTTTATTTTCTGATCTTTAGTAATGTCTACCTCTCATCATAGACCGTCGCTGCATTGTCACAATGAGCTGCGCAACTCGCTCTTGATGCTCAACAAGGACTTATAAAACTGTCAGAAACAGATGTGAATTACCAATTACATTTGATTTTGCATGTTCAAAGACAGTCACAAACTGAGCCATCCAACCAACGGATGAGTGCGAATACATGATAAGTGCAGCATTTGTTTCATTGGTGTGCATAGGATAACCTTGAACAAAACATTTACACCATGCTCGCCGAGTATGAAGACCTACTACCTAAAACTTACACGTCTCTCAGCACTCGAAATGATGAAGGTTATGTGTCTTGACTAATGATTGGTAATTTAATCCAACGGACTACTGAGACCAGAAATGTCGCATTGTATGACGAATCCATTTCTATTTTATTTCTTAAACGATCGCTTTCAGAGACAGAAAATATCACCACACCAGCTGTAAACTTCGCCCCCTTAAATAGGCCGCCCAGGAGGTCAGTTACCTGGTGGCATGGGAGCTTAGGGTACATGTCTGTTGTGTTGTTGAACGTATTCACTGTCAGTCGGTATCCTTCATCCTTTACCCTTCAATTCGCCTGTATTATTTGTGTAGAAATCTAAACAGCTTTCGGGGAAGGGGTTGCTGCCTTTGATGGATTGTCAAAATGAAGAAGCCGCCGGAAGCTAGAAGCCCAGTTTCACGGCATTCAAGCTGAGTCGCCATGACGAGGCCGGCTGATCACCGCCAGTCTTATTGTGAGGTGACACTAAATCACATTCCATTGCAGCGAGGTTCTAAGAAGGCCTAATGAAAATATCAGAAGTTAGGCGTCTCCGACTAATGGTTGAAGTGCTGATAAATGTTCAACCTGAGATGCAAAGTACATGCGATCAATACTACGTGCAACTCTCTTTCTGCGTCTGTGAACAGAGCACACATGGATGTGCCGTGACTCCACATTTCCGAAGACAACAAGGCGCCGTTCCGATGGACTCTATTTTCGGGTATTCCTTCGGTCAGGTGACAGACATCTAAATAGGTTCTCGATTCACTTTAAAATTATCACAGATGGGTTATGCTTTTTCAACGGGATAAGATCCGCATCCGTGTATGTTCATATTCATCCAAGTTGGACCACGTTCCGGATCCGATCCAACTTGCTCAGGATTGATTGGCTTGATATAGATCCAATAAGTTTTACCTAATGTGGACATTTTCAAGCAGTATATTGGTCTGGAATGCAGACCAAAGGCCGAATTCCGACAGTACAACACCAAGGTCGCTAACCATCCATAGCGCATGTAGCCAATTGCACGAACGTACTTGTGTTTGACTACACTTTTGCTCAGAGTGGTGTAAGCTTTTCGATCGAAAAATGTGCAGTTGTCTTTTCGCCAGAAGAGTTACACGAAGTCATTCATCATAAGGTTTCCACATTAGGTAACCTGTGTAGCATCATAAAACTGTCATCCCTACTAGGAATCATCAGCAGCTCACCATTATTGGGCCTGAAACGGGAAATGAATATGAGACGACTAATTCCGAATCGAACCTCTTAGTCAGTGAGCTAACAGGACTAGATCTCAGTGGTGTATTGAACGTCAACACATAATACACATCTATCTGCCGTGTTTTAAAACTGTTCTATCCTTCCGTATCTGGATAGGTTCTTCGAAAACCGCAAAACTGCAAACATTGCAACTTGAGGATGGCCCGAAGTGAAATCTTAGAAATATCCCCTGTTTTTAAGCATTCATTGTACAACTTCTGATCGTGCTGAGAACATCCTTACGGTTACATGAAAGTTGAACATCCGCTCCCTGGGGTGCATAAAAAACTTATATCACTTCGTTTGATGTCTAAAGGCGCATGGGCGGGAGTAGGCGATCATCACGATAGATGATTTCTCAAGAGACAAGCTTTAAATACGATCAACAGAGCGCAACTACTCAGTCAGTGTTGGTACTATGAGATTCGATGCATCATGAAATGATCCACCGTGCGGCGCCAATTCCTTTTCGGTTGAGTTACTGGCTAAGCAGTTGGACTCGCAAACATTTTCTCCTTCTTCATGCCTTAGTCATGGTCCAAAAGGTAATCCTTCTTGATGATCGCTAGCATGGTCTCTTGATAATGCGTTGATTGTTGGTATCGCAACGTCAATAACTTCCTTCAACAGTTAATGTCATGCAAAGAGGATACATGCAGAATTCATAAAAAAATTGCTCAGAAATTTAGGCAAGAGACTATACAGGTTTGACGGAATTCAGAAAAAATCGGCAGTAGTCCAATTTCTACGGGTAATTATTAGGCTGAGTATGGAACGGAGAGTGGAAATCATTGGGGTATGCCTGTGATATCACTGGAGGTTATTACAGATAGTACTATCTGGAGTAAACAATTCCGCGATTATCAGTGCAGTAATAACAAAAGGAATGCATTCAAAAGCAAATTAGCATAGGGTTGTGAGGTTCAAACAAAAGAAAACAAAAATTGCCATGCTACAGTACAACCGAAACCGGGATTGATTCACAAGAACTGGCAGCTCTTTACGGGCATTCACGACTGAAAATTTTGGCCCGTAGTCGTTCCGGATGATCTAAAGCGTAGTGTAGATCTAAAATCTCTTCAGCCGGAACTTATGCAATGGTATCGTTCGGAAATGATTTCCATCAGCCACTTCAAATCAGAACGAACAGCCGAGAACAAGAAAGTCTTGTATTGAACAAAAGATTTCATGATGCGCGACGTTGTATGTATATGTGTGTTCACAAAAGAGTACTGGTTCTGTCCACTTAATTGTCAGCATCAGCAAGGAGTGTGTTTTACCGAGGGACGTAACAGAGCCATGAAATAAGATAGATTAAAATTGTCTGCAACCGTTACCGTGCAGAAAGATGCACTTCTTACAGTTTGATGGATGGCTCATTTAGTAGTACAGTAAGAACATTGATGATAAATAGGCACCAGTGAGGAATACTAAAATCTTTCTCCCGGTCATCCGGACAAGATTCAGGGCAGTTTAGGAAAATGGCCATCCAGCTTACTAACATGGTAAATGTGAGTCTCATATTTGGAGAGAAAAACAGCTGATGCAAATACAATCCTCATTGATTAACCCTTAAGGCTGAGAGTTCTAAGAGTCAAATGTCGAAGCGGACTGGGATAACGACACAGTTTACGTACACGCACAACTCAAATGGGTGCCTAGAACAATGAAGGCACGTGACTGATCAGTATTGTTTGGTACTGATCGTTCGCTACACGATTAACGTAACCAGAGGATGACAGTAAACCGGCCAGTAAGAAACCTTCATTTTTTTAACACGTTTGTTAAGTGTCAACTTGGCTAATCCCTTTCTCTGAGGGCGCAAACGTACACGTCCTTCTGTGACTGAAATACTTGGACCTTTGTGAATATGTAGTGCGACCGGTTGTCGTAAAGATGCTTGCACTCACACAAGATGACGGCTCTTTGGGGTTAGGTTGGATGATTCCATTGCTAGTTTGAAAACGCATCGAGGACGACCAGAGGGCAATCAGCAGCGTATGAGGGATGCTCGTGCGTTCGGCACCAGGAATGGAGTACAGGCGAATGTAACACATCTACGTGGTCTCTTTGGTCTCGGTTCCTGTCGTTCTGAAAACGAGGAATGGTTGTTGGCCTTGTGTTCAGAACATCAGTTGTTTCTCAGTAGTACAAACTTCAGACGTTCTAACTGCCGGTGCGCCACCTGACGTCCTTTTTGAGTCAGCGGTAGACCAAAACCGACCACATCACAATCAGCTACAGATGGCGGAGCTGTCTACAAGGGTGCCGGCCGTACTGGAACACTACCCTCGACTCCGACCACGCGTTGGTATGCACAAGGTTGTCCATGTGTTTGGGTGGGCGCTCAAAATGTATGGTGCCGCGTCGGTTGGATTGCAAAAAGCCACCTGATCCGACTCGTCTGTCAATTTTTCAAAGCATGCTGACCGAAAACTTAGGATTGCTCCCTCCTCAAAACAGTAATGAGCACTGTGACCTGATAGTGCCATGTAATCTCTGGGCTTAGGGGTGTGGCCTGACGCATCGTACTGACGCTGGATTTCTGCTGAGTGTCTGCACCTTCATTACCCACACCAGTTCATTCCGACTTTTAGCGAGTATGATTAAGCACGGCCCATGTGAGAAGTGAGCTCGTGCAAGGCCTATGCTAAGGATCGCGAGATTGTGGTCTCTCAACGATCCTCGACGATGGAACATTCGGCTGCGATGGAAAATTCCCGCAAGTTGTTTGGCCACATCACGAGCTTGCCGGTAGGAAAAGCATTAAGTTGTGACAACGATACGATTCTGGTGAAAGCTGTCGGCTTGCACTCATCCACACAAGCCATGCTGTCTTGTGCGGTGGGCGGAACACATGCACGGACAATTATAGCTAGGCCCTTCGATGTCAGCTTTCTCCTGCCGCTTATTCCGGCAGACGGTTCCCGTGCCTGTTACAATAAATCCACCTAGTGAGGCCGAGATCCTCACGGAAATTCGAGCCTTAGAAGGTCATATACCGGAACTCCCGATGGCCTTTCTCAAAGCTATTTAAGATGGGAGATTGAAGAAACTAGTCACGAGAATTTCACAGTCGTTGTTCTCGAATATCTTGGTACTCCGAGACATGTCCTCTTCCCTCTTGGAAGAGTCAATCAGTTGTCCCCATCTTCAAAAAAGGGGCCTGTGCGAGTGACTGTGCTAACACGAGAGGTATTAGCGTTAATCCCAATAGTGCACAGGCTGCTTGAGCGTCCGTCTTCTCGCAGGGTTGCAACATATGCGTGAAGACACACTCAGTGCAGAACAGGAGACCGGATTTCACGTTGAGTCATGGATTCGGCTCGACTACAAATCTTACAACCTATCGACACGCGTTAGAGCACGTCTAACTTTACAAAAGGCCAACGATCATTGTGTTCCTAAACATTCGTGCAGCCTTTGGTTCTTCTGATAGGTCTGCACTAGGGCACTATTTGTTAAGGAATGGAGTACATGAGAAGTATGTGTCGGTCTACACAGAGTTGGTTACGGTTTACGTTAGGTCGGGTTAGGGCTTGTGGTCAGCTTTTTGCCGCTCGTTGGTCTCCGTTGAAACTATGGCTAGGCTCCCCTATACTCAAATTTCTTTTCAACTTTTGCCATAAGAGGATGTTTCTGCAGAACGCTTTATTGAGTTTTTCAGAACAGTGGGAGTTTTGAACTCCTTCCAGGAGGACAGAGCTTTTTTACTTAGAATGCTATCGTTTTCGTGCGCGGATAAATGCACAGGCAATGCAACGCGCGTTGGACGCTTGGTGATTGAGGTTGTCTAGGTACGCAGGTTAAATGCGTTTGCACATTCAAATTCAAGGTGCTTCTTCAAGACCGCAGAGCCTCACTGCACTCACCCTTTTCGTTGATCGGCTTTAGAGGTTAAATCAACAGGTTTCCAAGTACATCCGAGGTGATCTTGGATCACACTGCTATGTTGGGAAGAGGTCGACGTCACTAATTCCGAAAGGCTGGAGCAGATTTTGCAAACCTGCCAACCCATTGTGGCAGCTCCATGACATCCGATTTCTAAAGGGCAAGGTATGCAAATCCACGGTTACGTAGTATTCTTCACGAGTTGCAGATTTGGCTCATCCTCCTTTGAGGGTTGACTCGGGATTTCTTCGTGTTGCACCACCGCTAGTTCCGAAGCATATGGCACCTGTCTGATGGGAGCATCGGAGTGAGCAAAGACAAGATGCGTCGCGTGTGTGGTGCAGACAGCCGCCCCCTAAATTAGATAAATTCGTTTCACATCGCTTCGGTGGCGTTTGCGATATGTATTGCGTATGTTGCTCATCGTCTATCTTTTTGTGTTCTTTTTTGCAAGTTGCTGGGCAAGGTGAAGAAGCGAATAGGCAGGTCAGGCTAATGACCTGCTGATAGAAGCTGAAGAATTGCTACAATCTTTGGGCTTTGCGTTGATGCTTCCGCTGTCCAGTTGGGACCCTAGAGCATAAGATTGTTGTAGTTGGAGACTTAACGGGAGAGTTGGCTCAGGTACGAAGTCAGTGGCGCGAATGCTGTGTGGCTTTAAAAACAACCCGAACACAACAAAAAATCACAGTGTTTAAGGTAAAAACACGAAAAGGTAAACAGTTGAGAAATGAAGTAAATTTTCTGGTGGTTGAGGTCAACCTCACATTCGTCGAAACTGATCCGCGTTACCTGAGTTCAAACTTAGGAATCGATTTCAATCATTGCCGTTTGTTTTCTCATTTAACTGAGTCAAAGTCAAATGCTGCTTGTTCATTACTCACTTTATGACAACTTTACCTTAGATACACAATGTATACCTTCTTTGTTTGTTAATTATCGCAACTTGACGGTTGTAGAAGATAAATGTACCCTGTTTCTTCACTGTAGGTCTCATGCCACCCTGACATGTGCACAATCCCGCTATAATTCGGTCATCTTCGTCACCAGTTCACCATTCTAGAGCATGGCAACATGAATCAAACTCCATGCCTAGCACTTGACAGGCAAAGATAAAATTTAGTGGATCGTCTTTTGCATGTAGTGAATGGATGTTAAGATGCACGAGAACATATCAGTCAATAAGAGTTCTGGTGCTTCATTATTCAGAATCTAAGAAGCTCTTAACTGTGTTTATCGTGAGTTGTGAATCTACACGTAATCACTGCCGGTGTCGAATTGAGAATCGATGAACTTAACAGAATCACACGGATTACAGACTACTCCGAAGAGCACGCTAGACGGAAACAAGATGTCATTATCTTAGAAAAACCTTGAGTACAACGGTTATAAATGCACAAAAACACGTTTGACACTGAGCCAAAAGCTCTAATAAGTTTCAAGTTGTGAAATAACAAAGCAAGGTTAGTCTAGTCAGAACAGCCGTATCATTGATTAAATGAGCGCCATGTTTATTTTACAGTTGATCAAGTGATTACTGGTACAAATTTCTTACGTTTTTCAGTAACGGTTACTGATGTCCGAGAATCGCGGTTTTGTACATGATCTCTTGGTGAGTTTTGATTTGTGTAAAGTACCATCTGATGAGTCGGTTGTAATTTCCTGAACATCGGAAACTGCAGAGGTGGGTTGTTTAATGTTAGTCGAAGAAACTGGGGTTGTGTCACTTAATCAACCTGATGCTTGTGTGAAGGCGACACGTGCGTTACTTGGCGCATAATCTAATACCTCTCCGTTTTGCGACAACGCAATTCAACAACAAATAATCAACGACACAGGTGCATTTTGTAACGTGTAATTCATGTGACTCGGTAACGTAGTTTAGAGGCCGGGCACATTAGGATATTTTTTCCCAACGACGGGAACAAAATGATTGTTCTAACTGCGGTTTCCTTCAGTGATACTATTCATGCTGTTTTTCGTTTCACCTGAATCAAGTATTTATCATACGGATGGGTGAGATTGCAGTTGGTATGGAACTTAAACCATGTATGAGGTCCTTTAGGGACTCTAATACAGTAAACAATACACGATCCTATTAGTAAGATTCATGGTTATTGCTGACAATAGTTGATTACGTCGCCCTCTGTTGAGCCCAATATGAAATTGAGGAATTCTGCAACTATTCCAACAACTTGCCCCAAAATACAACTTTTTCCATTTGTCCTAGTTAACATTAACATTAACATTAACATTTTTCACAGGCCCCCAGTGTTTGCTGGTTGTTTTTCGCATCTGTCTTGGGATCTAATCCATCGTCAGTTAAAAAGGGGCACACCTTAGATTGGAATCGATTCCAACAGAAACACAGAAAACCACAATCTTCGTGAATTTGGGACGGTTGTATTTTTATTGGTGTTCACACTAGATCCTCGTACTACACAGCGTTTCAAATAATTTGCCCGTCCTGCCTCTTTGCATTGCTTCCTTTACTA
>LUCM01007588.1:41140-57494 GCA_008360955.1 Fasciolopsis buskii
CGAATGAAATGCAACGATTTCTTCTACGGTCGAGAAGATTTCCGGGTACTCCGCTCTTATATCCGTCTAGCGGGAATTTCTTGTTGGGTAATCTGCTTCTCTTGATTTTTTTTCGCTAGGTGGCCTTTCCAGGATCACGATCGTGACCTGGAGTCATCAATCGCAAAACATTTGACAACAACCAAACACAGCTGATCTCACTTCAGATTTTAAACCCTTTTGACACAATACTGACCCGAAGATTTCAACTTTCAGCGAAGCAATGTTAATTCGATTACATAAACCAGCACAGTGGACATAGAAACTCTCTGTCTGACAGAACATTTCTAAGAGCAAACGGTGACTTCCCACCACGCCAAGGTGTAGTCTCGTTGTGACAGCACCAACATCTGTTTAGATATGGTTGGAAGTCACCGTTTGCTCTTAGAAATGTTCTGTCAGACAGAGAGTTTCTATGTCCACTGTGCTGGTTTATGTAATCGAATTAACATTGCTTCGCTGAAAGTTGAAATCTTCGGGTCAGTATTGTGTCAAAAGGGTTTAAAATCTGAAGTGAGATCAGCTGTGTTTGGTTGTTGTCAAATGTTTTGCGATTGATGACTCCAGGTCACGATCGTGATCCTGGAAAGGCCACCTAGCGAAAAAAAATCAAGAGAAGCAGATTACCCAACAAGAAATTCCCGCTAGACGGATATAAGAGCGGAGTACCCGGAAATCTTCTCGACCGTAGAAGAAATCGTTGCATTTCATTCGCTGACTGTCCTGCGCGTAAGCTAGTCGGCCCCCAGTCTAACAAATGAAACCTTGTTTCGTTCCGCTTTCTCCATTGGATGCATGGAACAAAGGTTTAGGATCGACGGCGAAATGTTGATCTGCGTATCAGGTATAGCAAAACAGCAGAAAAACGGCAACGAGTTCTTCTGTGACAGACATGAAGAAGCTTCCTCAAATGCACTCAGGTCACCTTCCCATTTCCCTGACTGTCTTGTGAGTTAGACTTTTGAGTCAAAGGCTGTGGTGTGGTTAGTGCTTACGGAGAGTAATTCGCTCTATGGTATGGGCAATCATGAAGCATCACTCTCACAGATACCTGCAATTTATTTACAGTACGGACAGTGCTAACTTTCGTTGTGATGTCGGGGCAGTACAAGATGGCACGAACAATTGAAACTTGATAGATTTGTCTGACGATAAAATTTGTGGAATTGTAGCAAATAAACTGGACCCGTTGCTTGTGTCTAAATATTTACTTCATTTGGCTGCTTGCAATATTGCCTCACTGTGCCAGATAAGACAACAAATTCCTCTGGCGGGAACCTTTGAAATCTCCAGAATAGATGCATGCTGCACATCCGAAACGCACACACAAGGACTCACGTTCATAACCACTTTTCGTAGCCCAAATACGACCTTGGTCTTTCTTCTCTCTCCCGGTTTCAAACGCTCGTGATCACGCCGTCGCCGGCATCGCCTTAAGCACGAGAACCATGTACGGGATTACACCCGCAGTCGTTTGGACGGTTTTGTTCGTGTAAAAAACACTCGACTAAATCTTTATTGTTTGTTCGTTGCGTCTGTTTATGCTCCTGACGACTGGATTTGTCGCAGATAAGAACAAGTTGTGCAGGACTTCAAAGTGTGTTCGACGGTGTTAATTGAGGTGGTTGTTTAAAAACGTACAGAAGGGAAGGAGGCG
Source organism: Fasciolopsis buskii (assembly GCA_008360955.1). NCBI lineage: Eukaryota > Metazoa > Platyhelminthes > Trematoda > Plagiorchiida > Fasciolidae > Fasciolopsis > Fasciolopsis buskii. The sequence goes on from LUCM01007588.1 coordinate 42,837, forward strand.
TCTGCTCAGTTTAGTTCTGGAATTCTTCAATCGATTCCATCTCCCGGTTGGTATCGCTGCTTCCAGCTAACTCTACCGAGAAAAGCCAAGTTGAGTAGATACAAATGCTCGTTTATTAATCAAGATTGAGACGCTTACAATGATCTACTATGGTCAGTGCTTAACTGATCGACTCTTCTGGTTAGTTTTCTCCAGTGTTATTCGTTGACTTTTTCAAGCGGCGTTTTTTCCCACACTATAGGTTGACATAGTCAGTGTGATGTCGCCGCAGAAGTGCTGATCTTTGACCAAGGTGATGAACAAACCGAGTCAAAATCCATTATCCTTACATTTGGACTATGTCACACATGGAAGCAGATTAACTGCCTCGGTGTCATCTGTTCTTCGGGGGAGTTACTGATAATAAATGAGTTAAGGTGTTCAGCCCGCATCATAGCGAAAAGATGTGAAAACCTTAGCGAGTGGGCTGGCTCGAGTTGGGGTTGGTGGGACGCCCTCATGCGTCGCTGGAGGGAGTTGGTGTTATGGTTAGATTCTACAGTCAGACATGCATTCGTAGTGTTTTTTGCTCCTCTATGATTCTTTGATTTTGAATTCACTTAATCGGTGTTGCAAAGAAGCAACCAGAATCAAATCATGTTGGTACGAATTTGGTGGTTCGAGAAACTGAAACTGCTTATTCATGAAACCCGTAATTGTTCTCTATTGAACCAACCACGATAAAGATAAAGATATAAAGCTACGTTTTACGCTGAGGACATTATCTTTGAAACCATCACACTGCAGTCTGAATTATCCTTGTTAACTTGTTCTTTTTTTGTTTTTCAGACAAAAGGCTTTGTAACTCTGCATCCGAATGATGTGTTTGTGCGCAATCCAGATGTCCTGTTCCCAAAAACCGAGTCCCGGAAAGAGCCAGAAAACAACCCGAAATCCACGAAACCCTTAAATTACTCTAGTGATCACCAACTGCTTATGTATCTGTAAGTGTTCTTATTCGGAACGCCTCGGTTTCATTGTAATCGAGTGTGGTCAGTGACATTTCTGATTAACTTCGAGGAATCGCTTCCTTGTTATCCTTGTATTATACTTCTTGTCACTTTTCTTAACGACATCACATCGAAAAATACATTAAAAATAGATTTTTCGGGAACAAATTCCGAATTATAAGGTATTCTTTGAATAGAAATAGAGAAATTGGGCGAAATTAATGAACACCACCTCGGTGGAATCTACTAACAAATTGGCGCGATTGTTTTCATAAAAGGATTGAGCAAGAGGAATGAATTACCCGGCACGCCGGCCGAACTTCGCTTCTGTGTCAAGGAAAGCATAAACCGTTGACCTTTGGCAGTTGTGTCCGTGCTCCGAGCTTGCGAAATAGGGCTGAAGTGCAGTTCACGTATCTTCGATCAGATCTCTAACCAAATTTTATCTCACGTCGGTTTCTTTCACAATTACTGGATGATCAGTGGAGAATAATGCTCGCAAGCAGTTTGAGTGCGTGACTTCCAAAGCTTAATCTTCCGTAGCTTTTGCAAAAACCGCGTCACTGTTTTGCGCAGGGGTAAACTGATGATTGAAGCCTCGTCTTCTCAGGAATCTGATTACCTTTCACCAATTACATGAAGATTTTCGTACAGATTTTGGACCTTATGTGGTCCTGTACCACTTCAGGTTCCAGGGTTATGGTTGCCGATTCCCCTCTTCTCTTGTCATGTGTAATTGGCCCTAGAGCCTAAAGGAAATGTCTCTTCCGGTAAAGCCACTCTTAAGTCATGTCATAAAAAACTAAAGTCTCGCGACTGTCCTCGAGAATGGTGGTCAAGTGAGTCGATATCGCTGTTTTCGAATTATTTTTATTTACTGACATTAGCCGATTATCAGAACAGATCAAATTGAAATGCTCGCCTTTATTCACCTAACCGGCTAAGATAGTAACCGAACCATTCTCCCTTTCCATTTCTCAAAAACGGCCATATTATGCATTGAAATCACCAAGAACAATGACTACAAAAATTTAGTCATGCCTGAAAGGTCAATTGGTGGAGGTCTGACGATTTCATCTCCTGGTCCTCCAGGTTCGCGGTTGATTTATAACTCAGTCGGAAATATGAGAGGAAGAATAGTTGGTTCAAGCAGATGAGTCTTCACTCAGCCCGTGCTCGCTGCCTTAAGTACAGGTTCCTGTTAGAGTCAAGGGCTTTGGTTGAGAATCCCAATCGTTTTTCTGTTTAACGGCTAGACCCCCTAGGAAACCCCGTCTGCCATATCCCTTGAGTAAAAAGAATTCCAAACTGCATCGGTCATCGTGCAGGACAATCAGAATCGTGTTGCCAATCGTATCGAGTAGGGCGGGTAGTGATAAGTATTCCTCTACTCAGAGTTCCATCTTTTTTATTCATTGTCTGCTGCCGTCAACCGACTCTCTCTCTGCTCCTTTTGCCTAGCTAGCGTGCGCGATAATTAAAACGGTCCATTGCCCGATAGTGTCATGAATGATTTGCGGTCTTTCAGCCCACATTTTTCACGCTTTATCTTTTTCTGAGTCTGGGCTCTTTCAGCTTGCCTAATCTCCTGCAGACCGGTCAGCGGGCATGTTTGGTGCTCACAAGGGATTCACCAACGTCAGTGGAACGAGAATTCAGGGTTCGGTTAGCGTACTTCAGCCGATTGTCCTTAATATGTCATCAGAACATTACCGGCGCACACCAAGAGACAGAGCATCTTGCGCTTTGCGTCAACCTGGTTTACGAATAGTCCTGACTGGCAAGACTGAAGCGGCTCCTTTGGATTGGATCACTGTTAACAGCAACCATATTTCCGGTTTAACCGGGCCATTTTACAGTAATCGCATTTTCAAGGTATACAAGTCATCATACCAGGTCAAGGTGTTATGTTATCATGATCCCAGAGGCTGAGAGGGTTCTGATTGTTACCTAACTCTTGTGTTTTCACTAAAAAAAACTAAATAAAAAACGATGTCCGCATACGAATCGGGCCGGGAAATCGTTGGCGGTTTGTTTAGGACAGCCGTGTCATTCTCAACCCATGTGTATAAGTAGCTAAAAGTCGTTACGAAAGTCTCTGGTTTTGCCAGATGTTAAAAAACGATATCGGCGTTGCTCTACAGTTTGATAAATTCTATATAGCAGATTCCTGTAAAAGACTATTGTCGGGCTTTAGTCTGCTGCTCTGTGTTCTACGTCTTTATTTAGAGGTGTTAGTGACTCCTCCCTGCAACTTCCAAGCTTACGGAAAAAGCACGCTCCCAATAGATGTCACACTCAGTGCATTGCAATTCAACTTTTTTTCCATCCGATTCTCTTCGTTCATTAAAGTAATCCTGTTTTAATTTCTTGCACTAGGAGTATCAAATACCGTTCAGTTGTCAAATCTAGTAGTATTGTCACTTCGCAAAATATTCTTGGTTTTGACTGATGCAAAACGGTGAGCAAGCAGTTTTTAAAAACTGTAAAATTCAAAACTTACATTGCACAATTCTCCATACTTCTTTTGTATCCACTTTTTTGCAGAGATTTAATGGAGACTACTCGACCATTTTTAGTCAATACTATGCATGTTCCCGCTCTCCACACCCTCTTATTGTACTGTCGTGAAGTGGACACGAATGCAGATGCAACACGGTAAGCGTAAATAACGGTCGCTGTTGCCGACGATTTGTTGTGCCGTATCCTTAGGATATTCAGCCCGTGTTCCAACAGTCTGTTGTTTTCAACTGTTCATTTCTGATCCATAGCCCTAATTGTTCAGTACACTGTCCATGTGACCACATTGTTTTAGGCTATTGCGCACTGTCGTTAGTCCGTGTGAGGTCCTTGGTTGAACAGGTTTGCAAATACAAAAGGGAGAAATTGTACATCTTTTGAGTGCACGGTTGTGATTATATCTGGTGTAAATAGTAAAGAGTTTTTTATCGTTTACTTGGATGTTTATCGATAAACGGGTAGCAAATGACGTTAAACTGATTAGAATCATGAACAAAACGTGAATCAAAATAGCCAAGTAGTCCGGTTGGGGAATTGGGTGTTTTTGGACCAAAGTGGTAGAAACTGGAAACTGACGCAATCGCACATTATGTCATGTGAAGGTCACCTTGCTCGTGTGCTTACTTCGTGCCTACCGAGCAATCCTACTGCGATATTTTATTTAAAATGTTATCCGTGTCACAGTTAAATTGACCTTGAGGCAACCAAAACATTGTCTTTAGAAATGAAACTTAGTGATCCATTGTGTTGAGCGTTAAGATTTCTGTGAGATGGTCTTCTCAGCTGTTTTGATCTCGATGCTACCCACTAGTCATTCCTGCGTCATTGGCGTCATTCCCAGTCATGACATTCAATCGTGGCGTCTTGATTGCCCTTAATTTCCCGGGGCGAATAACAGCCTATCAGCCACGCTATCGATCGATAGACGAATCTTGATCGACTCCACTCAGAGCCGCGTCGACGTCACTCTTTGAAAGTGCATAAAACGCATGTATAGGCGTCCATGTGTGTGCGCGTGCCCTGAGGCATGAATGCGCAGGTGTAAGAAACCTTCATGAGCACGGCCAACCAACCACATTTTAGTGCACTATCACTATAGGAATCCCTTATACGCGTGCGCACACGCTACGGAGATTTCTTTAAACATCAGTCCGTTTATTCAGAAGCGTATAGAAAAAGGAGAATTTCGAATGTAAGAAAGCCGCCGACTGTAGCAATGAGTCATGTCATCTTTCGTCTCTAGTCACCGCGGTTTGGGGTATCCCACAACCTGTTAGTCTAACCGTACGTACACGAGCTAGTTCAGTAATTATAGTTTTCATACTGTTTGCCATCTCATCAACTGGCCATCTCGACCCATGTTCCAACCTCTACTTACTCCGAAGAACACCATACAACGAAGCAGTCGTTCTGTGCCTTTTCTAAGGATTGGTCCTTACAGCCTAATTCCCTGTGCCTAACCTCTGAGTTCCTGAGAAAAGTCTCCCGCCATAATCTACCAATACCTAAAAACGGCAGTGCCCGAACACAGAAAGTGTTTCCATATCTGCTCTTAACGGCTATTTTTCTTACCCTTATAGTGAAACCGACCTCGCTGCACCCGTGCAAACTCGATCCTTGATCGATAACGTGTCACACTGGCGTCACGGATGCCTCCACTTTGTAAATACCCAACAAGCGTTTTATANGCACGAAGACACCTCTTCCGATATGCGACAACCTGATGAGATGCAAGTATTCAATTAGCAAAATCCATCTACCTCATTTAGTTTTCCCCGTGTAAGCACAAGGTCCGGCTTCGGATCAATCCGATTCTGGAACAACATTTTACACTTTTAAGGTACGAAGGGCATCTCAAACCTAAATACAATGCCGGAATGTATTGGTTCTTCTTCTCAGTAGTATATTTTGCTCCCAACGACTCAAATGAGATTGCAGTGAGAAACTAAGAAAGGAGCGCACTGGTATAGGGATGGCTGCACAGAAGAATATTGAGTACGCATACCCGAAAAGCGGCAATAACCGCGAAACCGACCGTGTGCTTCCAGGGGAATTTCGTTCATCCATCCTTATTCGAAATATACTGCTGAGAAGAAAAACCAATACAATCGGGCTTTGTGCCCCCTTTCTGAAGGTTGGCCTTGCCCGACCGAAGAAAATCCTCCCATGAATCGTCATGTGATTTTTAGATGGACTCATCATTCGTTCGCTCTCCTAACGATTCAAATGAGACTCTAGTGATAAATACAACGTCTTCCACAGAATCGGGAATTTACAACTCACTTGGATCCTTATTTAGAAGCACAATATCGCCGCATATTTTGAGTCGCATGGTTTCTTGTCTGATCACATATCAATGCCACTGTTCTCTGGTGAAGAAAAACCTATTTCCATTGCCGTCTCAATCACAAAGTTTAAAGGAAAGGGTAAAAAGTGGCAACCGTGACAAGCACCACTACTCCTGGTGACCTCGAATGAAAGATCACCGTAAGCGAGAACTCGGCTTCGACTGTACGCTTAGAGATAGGTGTGGTGAATAGACAACGATGCTTCAGTCAACTGCTATTGCCACGTACAGACCTGCCCAGTCGAACTACACACAAACGGCTGTTGACTGTAATCCAGCTTAGCGGTGCACGCCGATAACGATCTTAATGCCAGCATGATCACGAGCGCTTGAACCCGAATAAACTGACGCGCGGAGAATGAAGCGTGAGAAGCAAGTTGGATCGGAACTACGAAGCTGTCATCTTGTATGTGCGTTTTGGAGACGATGAACCAGGTTGGTTGAAAGGTTGGCATTGCCCATTCATTTTACTATGCTGCTTGTGTAAGTCATCGGGTATCCAACTGAAGAACTGGCTTCACTCATGTGATTCGCTTTAAACCCTGTCGACTGATTCTTTAGTCGTCGAATTCCTACTCGGCCCACTAAGATCAAGAGGGTAAACATTATCACGGGTCTCGTGGGCAGCCTCCGTACGACTCCTTAGAGGGTTCATTTTTTTGACCATAGATATTTTCCATTAATCTTCCCTCTGACCTGATGACTGATACCTTCCCCACGCCGAGCCTGAACGTCCATGCCGGTACTTTGTTTTCAGCCTTGTTTTCGACTCCTGGATTGAAGTTTGCCTTGCTGATACAGAAGCAGCACAACGAACCCTGGCGACTGCAGTTTGGTTACGTTCTTTGATGGACCAACTGATGGAACTACAGCTAGCTAGTATGTTTCACGGTTTCGTGCTACGTTCGTCGATATTCTTTCATAGTGGTTGTTCATAGTGCTCGTATGTTTGCTCGTCATCTCTAACACGGATACGGAAAATCATTTTCCCCTCCATTATGAGTTTCATTATTTGACCTTATCTATTCTTAGGCTGCTGTTACCTAAGATCGAGTTAAGCTGCTTTTCATCTCTGTTGTTTTTTTTGCTTGCTTTTCTTCAATCATACAACAATATATCAGATTTTCAGGAAAAGGCCGCGGATATTGAAAGTCTGCTAAATTTTTTTCACTCAAAGCGATTAATAGTAAAAAGCGTAAACACCTTAGCCAAACGAATTACGGTAAATGAGATGCACATGGGAACGTCCAAGTTAGATTCAGCTAGTTGACTAGGCTTTTATAGATATGAAGGCTGTAAGTTGTGGAAAAACCTGGAAGATTAAAGGTGTTCCATAGTTTGGCGGTCCGGCGAATAAAGGAAGACTGAAATAAAAAAAGCCTGACATCTAGACTTGAAAAGAGTAATTGTGCATCTGGATGAAAAAGGAACAAAATTCCTAAAAAGGGGAATTGCCAAAGTGAGTTTTGCGGGAAAGAAACTATAATAATGACGATAGGAAGCTGCCGCCCGGCGATGAGCAAGCGATTACAGATGTGAGGTTTTGGAGGGATTAGCCTAATGGCTTTTCGTTGGACCCGATTAGGAGCGGCAAGTGAGGCCCCTCTTCATACATGACCACAGTACTCAAGTGTCGGGCGGATTTTAATTTTGTACAAAAGAGGGTGAATACGTACCAAAAATCGTCCGGCGTGGGATGGGAAACTAACTTTAGAGGCTGGTTTAGAAGATCATAAAGAAATCGAAAAAAAGAGCAAGTACGGGTATGAAATATTGATGAACATCAGGATTCACAGAAAGCAGCTGAGGGAAATCCCATTTACTCAGACTGAGATGGTTCGCTCGCTGAGGNTAGATGTGTATAAGAGACAGATACAACGTCTTCCACAGAATCGGGAATTTACAACTCACTTGGATCCTTATTTAGAAGCACAATATCGCCGCATATTTTGAGTCGCATGGTTTCTTGTCTGATCACATATCAATGCCACTGTTCTCTGGTGAAGAAAAACCTATTTCCATTGCCGTCTCAATCACAAAGTTTAAAGGAAAGGGTAAAAAGTGGCAACCGTGACAAGCACCACTACTCCTGGTGACCTTGAATGAAAGATCGCCGTAAGGGTGAACTCGGCTTCGGCTGTGCGCTTAGAGAGCTGCTTCTCATCTCTGCTGTTTTTTGCTTGCTTTTCTTCAGTCATACAATGATATACCAGATTTTCAGGAAAAGGCCGCGGATATTGAAAGTCTGCTAAATTTTTTTCACTCAAAGCGATTAATAGTAAAAAGCGTAAACACCTTAGCCAAACGAATTACGGTAAATGAGATGCACATGGGAACGTCCAAGTTAGATTCAGCTAGTTGACTAGGCTTTTATAGATATGAAGGCTGTAAGTTGTGGAAAAACCTGGAAGATTAAAGGTGTTCCATAGTTTGGCGGTCCGGCGAATAAAGGAAGACTGAAATAAAAAAAGCCTGACATCTAGACTTGAAAAGAGTAATTGTGCATCTGGATGAAAAAGGAACAAAATTCCTAAAAAGGGGAATTGCCAAAGTGAGTTTTGCGGGAAAGAAACTATAATAATGACGATAGGAAGCTGCCGCCCGGCGATGAGCAAGCGATTACAGATGTGAGGTTTTGGAGGGATTAGCCTAATGGCTTTTCGTTGGACCCGATTAGGAGCGGCAAGTGAGGCCCCTCTTCATACATGACCACAGTACTCAAGTGTCGGGCGGATTTTAATTTTGTACAAAAGAGGGTGAATACGTACCAAAAATCGTCCGGCGTGGGATGGGAAACTAACTTTAGAGGCTGGTTTAGAAGATCATAAAGAAATCGAAAAAAAGAGCAAGTACGGGTATGAAATATTGATGAACATCAGGATTCACAGAAAGCAGCTGAGGGAAATCCCATTTACTCAGACTGAGATGGTTCGCTCGCTGAGGAAACAAAATCCACCATATGAGTGCCCTGTGGTACCCAAACGAGGATAACTTCAGCAGCAAACCTTCGTGCCAAGCTCGGTCGAAGACCTTGAAAATGTCTAGCCATATCAAGTGGGTTCCTGCTTGGTTATCGAGTGCAGTCGATCAGAGGTGTGAAAAGACAATTAGTACATCGCCCATAGAACAACGAGAACGGATCGCTTATCGACGGTCGTTCAGCAAACCTTATTCGAGCAACTCAGTGGATTGAAGATAACGGCTTCAAAAACATTCTTCGCACAAAAGTGAGGGCATTGGGGGCGGTAGTTGTTGGGATCAGAAGGGCTTCCACGTTTTGGGATGGGATAATTACTTTGGTTCTCCTGTGGACAAAGGAAAGTAGACGGCGTAATATGGGGCTAAATGTTTAGTACATGCTTTTAGGACTACGGGTGGAATACCTTCCGGACCGGGAGGTTTGGAATCATTTAGAGTAGAGCGGAATTGACAATCTTTCTGGTAGTTGTGACAGGAAGAAAGACGAAGTAGGCTTATTAGAGAATAGTGTTTGAAAGAAACCGGAGGCGAAGATCTCGGCCTTTCCGGGTAAGTCGCAAATCGGAAACCTGGAAGAATTGCGAATGGAATAACAGAAATTACAAGGTGCTGCCCTTGCAAAGAATCAGAATGTCCGGCCAGCGTTGGTCTGTGAGACTAGTCGCTCAGCTTTGCGACTTGCGAAGCGATCTTTACCCCTTTGTTTGATTAGTGAGCATTTGTTCCTAGCTTGATCGGGCGATTGACGTCATCGACGGTGCGCGATTTTTACAACGGACAGTTCGATTGCAATCGTGGTTAGACTACGCAGGGATCGTGATTTGAGGGAAATATGGGGGTGTGAAGGTGCATGCCTTGAAGAATAGTCCCACTAAAATTAGAAATACACAGAAACATCAAATGTCAAATAACAGTCGTCTCAATGATAAAGGGCTAGAATATCAAGGAAATTATCCCAGTCAGCTGAGTCGCATGCTTAAAAATGTTTCTACATTTGTGCATTGGGACGGGGTGAGATAAAATATTATAAAATGAGGCGAGACAATTCTTCGATGTGTCCTTAGGAGACAGAGGTGATATTAAAGAATGAGGAGTGAACGGATGTGCGAATGAGATCAAGGCCGTGTGTGCGGTCGCCAAAACCACCGGGGATGCATTCAAAGAGGTCAACGAGTTTACAAAGGTTGTTGATTGCAACTAAAGCCTCCGCTTCACGTCCCATAGTCAAAACGTTTGGTAAATGCGATTACCAATTCTTGCTGTGGACGTTGAAATCACCAAGAATAATTGTTTGGAATATGTTGAAGTCAGTTATTCAATGTTTGAAGATAATAACTGGAAACCAGAGAACCAATGCTATTGCGATACAAAAATAATGATTAAAAGAAGAGAACTGAATTTCCAACCACGTAGATTGAAAGTCTTCATCGGATGGGTCAAAGGGTAAAAGTCGGAAGGAGGCTGTGGGTTGGTGGATATAAACGTAGATACCAGCTCTAGGGGAGAAGTAGGAACGAAGTAAGCAGTTGGTAAATTGAAGGTGGCTTGTGTCTGACGAGGGGGGTATCTGTGTTCCCGTCAAAAATAAAACAGCGAGAGATGAAGACTGGCGAAAGTCGTATAGGGAGTCGACATCTGAATCCAAACCACGAATTTCAGGGCAGTGAGGGCATGGAGCGTGTTCCGTAAGTGAATCCGCGCAGATGAACAACAGCGGTTATTCATTTGATTTGTTAGGTTCATATTTGATGTGAGAGAACCAGCAACCCAAATTTTGAGGCTTGGAATGGGGAACCACACAAAGCCTCAATAGGTTTCAGTGTGTTGACAGCGAGGCCATCCACGACGGTCATACCTAGTGTTCGAGCCAGAACCTGCCTACTGAAAGGTATGTTTGTTACCACTTACCCGCCAACTTTTGAAATGAGCATCGCGGAGATTCGAACTCATGCCACTGACCGCTCGATCAGTGCCGATCATCAGCGGTTTCCTGGTCTGGTAGTACATTGTGGCAATCTATTTTTGTCTAAAGTTCTTTAGCAATATTTCATCTGCCAGGTGAACATGTAATGGCTAAGGGAGCAAACTGTTCCAGAGCCCACTTCATCAACCATGAAGGAAACAACTGCACTGTTATATGTAACCACATCCAAGATAGTTTATCGCAGACAGCTTGTTCCCCCTCAATACTTAACCAACTTTTCTAGACCTTCTATCAGTCCTCACATCCCTTGGATTGCTCTCGATTACCTGGGAAGTAACTAGTATGGGAACTAGGCTGCCTAGTCGATGCTGTCTATTTAAGATTTTCTAGTCCCTGATACTGATTACCGCAATATCGCACTGAAGCGCGCGAATAACATGCTTTATTTTGTTGGACTGGGGTCGTGAAAAACGAACTGTTGAAATATTTGATTCGCCATTGGGTAATGTTTTTTTTAGTTTCGTTTTCTTTCTATGTAGGTATAGGAGGGATTTCCTTTTTAAATACCTAAATAGTGGCTGAAATCACACTCCTAGCCAGACAGTTGACTTGTATTTATATCAATGGATTCGAAAATGTTCGACGTAGCTCAGATTTTTGGTCTTCATGGGATTCTGATCACCGAACCTGGCGTTTGTACTTGTATCTTGTGTTGCATTATACCACTCCCCTTTTGTATCCCTTAATCTTACCTGAATCTCTGTTACGTGGTCGTGCGCACGAGTTCATAGGTTCTTTTTCGTAATATCTGCCTCCTTTTTTCAACTCATTTTTTAACACTAGCTTGCTGTTTACCCGTGTTGCTTTATTTATCTCGAATTCGATTTGTTTTGATTTTTTTCGATATGCCTGAGTTTTTTACTTAACTTTAGCGAAATAATCCTTACTGCTCTATGTGCAACGGATTGGTGTTTTAGCAATTAACCTAAATCACAATATTCCTGGAACTACTTATCGAATGGCACTAACAACGGGAAGGTTTCCGATGTCCTCGTGTAAATTTGATCGTTAATTTCCTCGCCATTATCAACCAGTTTGTCTAAACTTGTTTTTCTCACGATTTCCTTGAACTGTATCCCCAGACTCTGCTAGAATTAGGGAGCTCAATTCGGTAGACGACAGTGGTGAAGCCGCCACATCTGTCAGTCAGTCATCAGGTGTAGGATGCTCAAGTCGAGCAGACCGAGATCCAGTGGTCGCCACTACGCAAACCCGCTGTCGAAAACTCCGCGGTCTGTTAGGCCAAAGCCTAGCCGTGTTTCTGTCAACTTCCGCTGTTGGATTATATACACTTCATCGTTTATTGGCGAGCGACGTGAAACGGCTGTTCCGACGTCCACCCACTGGACAGCCGAGAGGTAAGTGACTGTTTTCATGCGGACAAGCGTACATGCATGCAGTTTTACATATGTATGTAGCTGCAGACAGATATACATGCGCGCATATACACATATACATACATGCATACATATATTGATTGAATCTTTCGGTTTGTATCGCAGTCGTTCGATGCGCATGCTAGCCAACACTAATTGCCTGGCCATTATTAGCCTTTCTGCGCGCGCCGCGTATGTGCACATGTGCATTCACTCCGTTGACGATTTGCATTGTGCACAGCGACGCAGATGCAATCTACCGATTAGTCTCCGTACTTCGATTACGATCTTTCCGGTTAATCAATACTCAGGCGAATTCAGTCAAACACGATCGTGTTCACTCGTACATAGCCTGATCTACACGTGATAATCCGACGATGAGCTACCTCATTGATACGACGCGACGAATATGCAAATCTGTTCTTCAGAGTTAATTTACAACTCAGTAGTCATAAGATCAGTTTTTTTCGAAATGAGTTTTATCCATTCGGTTACGAGGTGGCTGTTCCTTGGACACAACTCTGATTCGGCGCCATATCCAATATTCCGTATCAAAATTCAGTCATTCGTATATTAATTAGCGATCGTTACAGGTCTCGTTGTTGCTGGTGCTGTTTTTATTCGAATAGTACATGGCTTCTTCATCGACAACAACCTCCTTAAAGAATACTTTCACGAAGTACCAAATTAACCCCATTCGTTCGAGAATATGAATTATTGTTGTTTGTTATTTGTTTCCCAAATGATTTTGTCTTGGAGCTTGTTACTTGATCTCTCCAGTACATTAGATTAATTTGACGGACAGAATTGTATTCTTGTAATAAACCCCACTGTTGTTTATTTTCTGATTGTTCATTTAGGATGCAATGGTAAGCATGGAGTTACTCCTAATCAGCGCCCGTTTATTTATATCTGACGTGGACCAGCCCAGGAGAAGCCGAATGCACGCTATCTTGCTTGTCTAGATAGAATTATCTTAACATGAGAAGTGAAGCTGCGTCGGAACTTGCAAATCATACATACTTATGGGGAAAGAGTTGATGACTTATCCTGGTTCGTAATCACGGAGGCTAAGTCACCTAATTAAGAAGTCTTTGTTTTACCTATTAATGCAGCAGACTATACCGCGGTAAACAGGCCTACCGTGTTTCCTTGATAATTAGAGGACTCTGTATTGGCTAAGGTTTAATATCAGTTATTGATTGGTTGGTATGAGGGTATCCTGCAGGCAAAAATTCTGATCAGCATCAGAATGAATGTCGAACTCAGAGTCACTTGAGTGCGCTCCTTTAAGTCGTCATTATCGCTCCCATGGCAACGCAGTAAGGAGCTGCCAACAGCACATTTTGGAAGCTACCATTTTCGTTCTAAATTTTTTCAATAAAACTTGTCCAATTCTTACGGACAAATAAGATAATTGTTTTTATGGTATTTGCGAGAAACTCTGTAGGCCAGTATTTTGCAGGTAAAGAGTGAGTCAGATTAAAATCTTGAGACGATTTAGTTTTTGATACGCATCAAAATCCCGGAATATTGTTACCGGTGCAGCAGTGGCATATACCAAATAAATAGTATCTCCTGCAAAAAGGAAAGTATGCGAAGTTTCGGTTTTTAGCTGATGTAGAATATATTAACCACAACAGGAGGACGCGCGTGTCGATTTCATCAGCAAGTTGAAAGTTGCGTCGTTTTCATTTTGGCGGTCACCTAATTTTATTAGTGTTTACATGATGCACCAAAGCTTGCAAGATAGTGAAATTTTTCATTTTAGTTCGTTGCAGTTGTCATCTTGTTTGATGATGCAGTTGACTATTAAGTACAGACAATCACGTTAATGGATTGAAATTAACTGCACTTTGACTAGTGCGAAACTTCTGATAGTCATTCGGAATTTGTTTGGATGTAATAATAATTATTATTATTATTATCATTATTATTACTCCTTACGATTTATAACACCATTCTGGAGACAGAGTCCAAATGCAATAGCACCAACAATGTTTTACAGAAACAGAAAGAACGTAGGCGTTGTGAGATTCTTGCGTTTTATTCGCTTTTTTCGCTCGCCTGCTTGGAGCATATTACTTAAAATATCGTTCATTTTGTGAGATGAACAGCGGAGAAAATAGTTTTTGAGCTTTTTGTGAGCGATGAGTTCGAATTCGCTTGAATTAATCTCGTGGAGATCAGATGATTTGTGTAAGTTTAGTGGGTCCATAAACACTACCTTGGTCAGAGATCAACACACCTGCGGTGAGATCGCATGCCAATCAATGATCCGAGCGAAAACGCCGCATGAGAAAGTCGATGAATGTCGATGGGCCAAATAAACCAGCAGAAGAATCGATCGGTGTGTCTTGATCATGAAAGAGCACTAAAAGCTATTTGGTTTCGAGTAATAAACAAATTTTTGTATCTGGTCAGTTTGACTATTCCCTCTAGAGTTAGAGGGAAGAGGAGAAA